>JAQZBX010109263.1:0-10478 GCA_029593785.1 Cabassous unicinctus
TGGTACTACACCCGCAATGGATATACACATCCTGGGGCCTTGCCACCGAGCATATACACTTTGAAAGGATTTTACAAAGAATGGACTATAAAGCTCAATGAATCCTGTGGTGGAAGATGGACTGTTGTTAACAGAACAAATGTGGAATTGTTCTCTCATGAACTATAATATATAACACTAATACAGGATGTTAATCAGTTGTGTTGGGGGGAAATTACACCAATTTAAGATATGGACAATAGTCAATAATAATATTTTGACAATGCTCTTTCATAGTTTTTTAACAAATATTTCACAACAATGCAAGGTATTGGTGGTGGGGTGATATATGGGAGCCTGATATGATGATATGCATGTTTGTTTTGTAAGTTCACCTCTTTTACTACACACTAATTGTTTATGTATGTTCATTTAAGAATGATATACTTCAATAAAATTTTTGACTGAAAAAGAAAGGCTGCTGTATTTTGTCAAAAGCCTTTTCTACATTGAGAGGGTCAAGCTATTTAACTTCTTCAATTTATTAATGTGTTGTATTATACAGATTTATTTTCTTATTTTGAACTACCCTTGCATACCTAGGATAAAACCCTCTTGATCATAATGTATATTTCTTTTAATGTGCTGTTGGATTTGATGAGCACATATTTTGTTGAGGATTTTTGCATCTATATTCATTAGAGAAATGCATCTGTAATTTTCTTTTTTTCATAGTATTTTGATCTGGCTTTGGGATTAGGATGATATTGACCACTAGTTATTATTTTTTGGTAATTTCAATTAAATTTATCTAAAATCATATCTCAGTTGCACTAGCCACATTTCAAGTGAATATATAAAAAGATTTTCTAAGATTTATAGAGCAATTATAAGACAGAGGGCAGTTCATTAACCAACTCATAAGAAATAGAACAAAATCACTAACTTTGAGGCATTCTTCATGCACCACACTCATGTCCCCTTCCGTCACATCCAGACTTAATTAATTCCCTTATTTTTGTGATCATCAATAATTTGCTTTTTATTAAAGGTTAATAATAATTTTAAATTCCCCAAATTAATATACTAAATTTCTGATATATTTTCAACTTGTTGCCATGTCAGCTTATAGTTGTTTAGTGAAGTTTTCTCCTATGCCAAGTACAATGTTACATGTTTAATTGGAAGCCTCACATTTATTTTATTTAATTTCTCTCACAACATACATCACAAATTATTTTTATACTCTTGGCATGGATAATTTGGTTGCAATTTAAAAGAAATAAAGAATGAAAATAGTACAGAGTGAAATCATACAAAGTAGGTGGTTTGATTAAAGATACTGATTTGTATCTGCAACAAATACTGCAGGAAACTTTCCTTCATCCCTTGCAAACAAATTCACATGAAGGAGAACAGAAAGAGCCTCATTTCATAGTTTTTTCTAGCTGTTTTTCCAAAATTGCTGTTGTTAATTTTTAATCTGATGAAATTAAAGATATAGAGCTAGACATATGATAAAACTGTATAAAGAAAGCTCTGGGGGTCCCTTAGAGCTCCCCAAATGCCCTCTTAAGTTTCTTCTTTGTCTTTTTAAATTTTAAATCTCCACCAAGGCAGTTAATCCAGGGAGCCACTCAAGCCCCTAGTTCATTTCCTTTGACTCAAGAAAAAATAAAACTCTCTGGCCCTAATCCTTCCCTACAAGATGTACAAACCCTTGTCTAATGAGTAGATTTCAAACAAATTTGCTTTCTATGTCTAAAAATATTCTTTTACATCCCTAAAACTCCAAAGCTATTTCCATTCTGGCTTCCTTTGCTGCAGTAAAACTTTGGTGTCCCAACTAAAATGCCATATTCTGCATACTCTACTCTGATTTTTCTTTCAGAGATAGATATATATAGACAGTAAAACAGACAAAAAGGATGTATATGTACAAGAAAATGTACATTTAGAAAAATATATTAAAAACATTTATTCATTATTGACCTCAATGGTGTATAAGAAATGAATCACGGGAAGCGGGTGTGGCTCAATGGATAGAGCTGACCGTTTACCATATGGGAGGCCCCAGGTTCACTTCCCGGGGCCGGGGCCTACTTCTGAGAGCATGCCGGCCCACGCAGCGTGGTGGGCTGATGCAGCGGGACCTCACAGCAAGGGGGAGATAAGGAGACACGGAAGAAACACACAGCGAATGGACACAGTAAAACACAAGCAGCAAGGGGGGATAAATAAATAAATAAATAAATAAATCTTTAAAAAAAAAAGAACTGACTCACAACAGCTATTACCAATAATAAAATTATACTTTTATTATTAATATTTCCACTTTGTTCTTTCAGATTTTTTCATTTCACATGTTGAATATTTGTTCTTGTTTTCTTTATCATTATGTATTACCCATTTTAAATTTTGATCCATCTATTCTTAAACTTCTGCTTCACAGGTCATATAATGTCCAGTTGTTGTTTCTCTTTAAGTTAGTTGTGCTGCTCAGTTGCCTCATGGCCCCTGAGTTCATTTACCCTGTAGAAAGTTGGGAGGGGATGGATGCCAGATCCTGATTGATGTCAGGCAATGGGGAGTTCATGAAAGGGGATGGGAGGGAGTAGCTTTTGGGCAGAGAGGCTGCAGCAGCCCAGATGCTATGGACACTCACCTGTGAAGTCTTAAAGTCCAAGGAAATCTTCATGTCAGGGCTTCACTTTCAAGCCTCCAGGAACATGCAACATTGGGATGAGCCTTGAATCCACTGGTTGTGGGGCCTTGGAGAAAGAAGGGTATGTAATTGCCTGGGCACATCACTCCCTACATTTTGTCCCAGTTCCTCACCCAGCAGGGCTATTGTGCAGCTCTGACTTTACTCATGTTGACACTACTTTAAAGACCTGAACTTTGCCACTGATTCCTGGTGTTAAGGCAGGCAGGCAAAGTATTTCAGAAAGCAATGAGTGAGGAAAGCCCAGCACAGAATTGAAAGCACTTCTCTTCAGCCTTGTCTTTCACAGGTGAGAAGGCTGCCTCTGTACCAGAGTGCAGCTAGCTTCTCACCTTCTCCACTACACACAAACACAAATGCACACATGCATACACACACATGCACACCCCAGACCAAAAAAGTGTTCCCTCTTCCCAGAGGTTTGCCATGACTGGGGATTTGCCTGTTCCTGGATATCATGTTTTCCTCTGCAGCTTTTCAAGGACAGATTTTGTGAAACAAAACCAGCAAGCTCTGCTAGTTCATCATCTTGTTAGTAACAGGACCTATGTTTTGTGTTTCCAACTTTTTAATATCAAATGTGTTTTCCAGAGCTCTGACAAGGGCTGGATTCCTGAGATGAGTGTCTCCTGAGCCCTTCATTCATGGAATACCATGGAAACTCTATGGTTGGCTCATTTACTCAAAAGCTCAACTTTCAGTGCACCCCGAACCTCAATCCTGCTGCTAAAGCCCTGTTCACAGGTCCAGCTCTGACTCTACCCTTCCCATGCTCAATCAGCTTTCAAGGCCCATCAACAAGAGTCTAATTCTAAAACACATAAAACTCTTGATTTCTCAACTCTCTTAAACAAATTAAACTCTTGATTCCTTAACTCTCTAAAACACTTTAAACTCTCAACTCCTGAGCTTGGTTTCAGGGTCCCTGACTGGACTCACATTCCCTTTCCAACATCACTTCCACTGCTCCCCAGCACTGTCTCTATACATTAGTCATGCTATTCTCCATGCACCTCTAATAAACCTCTCCATCCCATCTCAGAGAGGAAGAAAACTGTAGTCCCACCTTCCTTGAGCATGGGGATTCCCACTGTCTATCACTCAAATCCACATCATGGGAGTTTTCTCTGAATGGAACTTCTTAAGCCAGGAATGATACTTAGAAATCCCAGAGATATCCACAAAGTAAATGCTAAAATGATGGGGAAGTTCTAGAGACCCCCTCCAACAGCATTGTTGGCTGCTCATCACATGTCCAGGCCCAGCTCAGGGCTTCAGCAGCTGTGTGCTGTGGGGGGAAAAGCACTGGGATGGCAATCAGGGTTTAGGGCCCTGGTTTGGTTCCTCACAGCCATGCCTAATTGGAAGTGAAGTCCTGGGAATGGGGCAGAAATGAGGAAGCATCACATTAATACCAACCAAGAAGTTGATAGGGTGCCTGGCTCTGCCCTCCAGCTCTCTACTATCCCACGGGAAAGGCTCAGGAGCATCACAACAATGGTGACAGATTTTTATTCTGGTTTCTCAGCAGCACAACCTTCCTGAAGTGACTTCTTTGGACTTCCTCATCCTGGGAGCTTCTCTGCAGCTTCTCCATGCAGGTGATGGACAGGGAAGTTGCAGTCTGCATGAAATGGCTCTCCAGGCCCATTGTGTCTATTCAGAAATATGTACTGATGTATTTTTGGAGGTCAGATTCTCTTTTAAGAAAATGGGAGACAAACCTTGATGGCTGAGTATGAAATTTGTGGTTGAGGTTTTCAGATGTTGTAACATCACAATGAAACACAGAGGAGAAAAATGCTTCATCAGTTGACATCTGTCACCCTGGTTAAGATGAAACTTGAGTAAAGTTTGGGCATTCCTCTTCACCTCCTTTTTGCTTTTCTCAGGCTTCAAGAAATGAACTGTGTTGATATTCAGGAGATAATGGCTATAGGCAGAGAAGACTTTACAGGCAGGCTGGCCTTGTCTGAGGACAAATCCAAGCACCTCCACCTGTCCATACAAGCAAGTCTCACACTACAGAGTCTGCCAAAAACAAGTGATTTTTGGAATGGCAGCAGTACCACCATGTGGTCCAAGCTGATCATCACTAGATCTGGGTCAGGGTTCATGGCCAGGGCCAGGCTGGGGGCTGTAACCTTGGGTCACTAGGCTGAGGCCCCTAGCAACAGGCAGCTGGCCTTCCTGCAGTCCACATCCACTGCCTGAACTTGCAGTAACCTCCATAACATTCACTGCAGCCACTATCAGCAGCAGGCTGGTCCAGCAGCTGCAGAGGTACTGGTTCTAGGCCTTGAAGGCCCACAGCCACTCAGAGCAGGAGGGCACTTATTTCAGCAGCAGTGCATCCTCCGGCCCCTCACTGATCTTTTGTCAGGATATTCTAGTCATTGTTGGAAGAGTTTTATTCCAGTCTCTTATTATTAATATAGAACCATCCATTTTCCCTTTAAGTCTGTCAATGTTTGCTTCATATATTTTTGGGTTATGGTATGATATGCATATATTTTAATATTCATTGTATCTTCTTGATTAATTGACAAGCATTTTCAACATATAGTGTTCTTCTTTGCCCTTTTTAGAAACATTTCATTTTAAGTCTATTGTGCCTGAAAATAATTTAACTATCCCTATTGAAATTTGTTACTATTTGCAAGGTATATTTATTCTCTCCTTTCACTTTCAACCTTCTTATGTCTTTGAATATAAGTAGGGTCTTTTGTAAAGAGTACACACACTGGCACACACATATTTATATAAAAGTTTTAAACAGTATGTATGTGTAAATATATGTATATATCATGATTTATTTTCTATCTGACAAGCTCTGCCTTTTGACTGCAGATTTTAAGTCAGTTATATTTAAAATTCTACTGACAATGCAGGATTTACCTTTTTATTTGTTTTTTGTAAGCCTTCCACCATTTATTCCCCCAGTTCTTCTATTTCTGCATGCTTTTTTATTTAGGTGTTCTGTGACAGTAAATGATTTCAAGTCCCTACTCATTTTCTTTATACTATATTCCTTTGCCATTTTTGGTTATTATGGGGCTTAAAATAGTAAATCTATTATAGCATTACTGATTTGCTGCTAACAACTTCAATAGCACACAAAATTAATGTTCCTATAAACATTTGTTCCCATTCTTTATGTAGTTCTTTACACAAATTATATATTCATACTTTATGGGTATAGTAAATAAGATCCATCTATATGCTGTCTACAAGAAACCCACCTTCGACTCAGGGATACAAGGTATCTGAAAGTGAATGGCTGGAAAACAATTTTACAAGTTAACAATAGCCAAAAAAGGGCAGGAGTTGCTATTCTAATATCAGACAAAATGGACTTTAAATGCAAAACTATTGTAAGAGACAAAGATGGACACTATATATTATAAAAGGGGTAATCTCTCAAGAAGAGAGAACAATCATAAACATTTATGCACCTAGTCGGGGTGCCTCAAAATACATAAGGCAAACTCTGGAAAAACTAAGTGGAGAAATAAATGCATCTACAATTATAGTGGGGGACTTTAATACACCATTATCATCATTAGACAGAACATCTAGACAGAGAATTAATAAAGAAACAAAGGCTGTCAACAATACATTAGAGGACCTGGACTTAATAGACCTATACAGAACAACACCCAAATACAGCATGATTTACATACTTTTAAGTGCACATGGATCATACTCCAAGATAGACCACATGCTAGGCCACAGAACAACTCTCAACGAATTCAGAAAGATTGAGATTACACAAAGTAATTTCTATGACCACAATGGAAGGAAGTTGGAGATCACTAAGGGCCAGAGAAACAGGTTAGGCACAAAGATATGGAAGTTAAACAACACACTCTTAGACAAACAGTGGGTCAAGGAAGAAATCTCAAAAGAAATTAGTAACTACCTTGAAACTAATGAAAATTAAAATACAACATATAAAAACTTATGGGATTCAGTGAAAGCTGTCCTGAGAGGGAAGTTCGTAACCATAAATAAATATATTAAAAAACAAGAAAGAGCTAAAATTGAAGACCTAACTGCACACTTGAGGAATTGGAAAAACAACAACAAACTAAACTAAAGGAGGTAGAAAGAAGGAAATAACAAAGATTAGAGCAGATCTAAATGAAATAGAGAATAAGAAAACACTAGAAAAAATAAACAAAACCAAAAGCTGGTTCTTCGAGAAGATCAATAAAATTGACAAACCCTTAGCCAGAGTAAAAAAGAAAAAGAGAGAACAGATGCAAATACACAAACTAAGGTTTGAGCAAGGGGATATCACTACTGACCCCACCGAAATAAAGAGTATCATAAGAGGATACTTTGAAAAATCATAGGCCAACAGGAATGATAATTTAGAGGAAATGGACAAGTTTCTAGAAACTCACAAAGAGCCTGCATTGATGAAAGAAAAAGTTGATGAACTCAACAGTCCAATTACAAGTAAAGAGATAGACTCAGTCATCAAAAACCTCCCAAATAAGAAGAGCCCAGGAACAGATGGCTTCACAGTTGAATTCTACCAAACATTCCAGAAACAGCTAACACCAATTCTGCTTCTGCTGTTCCAAAAAATAGAAGTAGAAGGAATATTGCCTAACTTATTCTACAATACCAACATTATCCTAGTACCAAAACCAAACAAAGATACCACAAGAAAGGAAAATTACAGACCCATTTCTCTAATGAATCTAGATGTTAAAATCCTCAACAAAATACTTGCTAATTGCGTTCAACAACATATCAAAAGGATTATACACCATGACCAAGTGGGTTTTATCCAGGGTACACAAGGATGGGTTAATATAAGAAAATCAATCAATGTAATACACCACATAAACAGATTGAAAGAAAAAAATCACATGATCATGCTTATAGGTGCAGAAAAAACATTCGACAAAATACAGCACCCTTTCCTGATAAAAACACTGCAAAAGATAGGAACAGAAGGAAACTTTCTGAATATGATAAAGGTATATATGAAAAATCCAAAGATGATATCATTTTCAATGGTGAAATCCTAAAAGCCTTCCCTCTCAGATCAGGAACAACACAAGGATGCCCACAATCACCACTCCTATTTAACATTGACTTAGAAGTACTTTCTCGAGCACTGAGGCAAGAAAAGGTTATAAAAGGCATCCAGATTGGAAAAGAAGAAGTAAAAATTTCATTATTTGCAGAAGACATGATCCTATACATAGAAAGCCCAGAGAAATCTGCAGCAAAGCTTCTAGAACTTATAAAGACTTCAATAATGTTGCAGACTCTAAGATCCATGCTCAAAAATCATTACCATTTCTGTACACCAATAACGAGAAATCTGAGAAGGAAATAAAAATATATATCATTTACAATAGTAACTAAAAGAATCAAATACCTAGGAATAAATTTAACTAAAGATGTAAAGGACTTATATACAGAAAACTACACAACACTGTTAAAGGAAATCAAAGAAGACGTAAATAAATGGAAGAATATTCCCTGTTCATGGATTGGAAGACTAAACATCATCAAGATGTCCATCCTACCCAAATTAATCTACAGATTTAATGCAATCCCAATAAAAATCAACACTATATTTTTTAAGGGACTAGAAGAACTAACTACAAAATATATTTGGAAAGGTAAGAGGCCCCAAAATATCAAAGACATATTGAAAAAGAAAAATGAAGATGAAGATATCACATTACCTGACTTTAAAACATACTACAAAGCTACAGTGATCAAAACTGCATGGTATTGCAGAACTGGGTGGGAGAGAGTGTGGCCTGTGATGTGAACTGTGGTCTATGCTCGGTGGCAAGGCCCCAGGATGTGTATATCCATTGCGGGTGTAGTACCACGCGGATGGGGAATGGTTGTGTGGGGTGTTTTTGGGGGTGTGGGTGGTGGGGAGCATGGGAATCCCTGTAGTTTCTTAGTAATATTTGGGTAATCTAGGCACCTTTATAAAATGTATACATACATATATAACAAATAACATTTATGTAAATAAATGCACATATATGCATATGTATTATATATCAATTTACAAATAAAAAAAATAAAATAAAGTGATAGAATTTAAGTAAAAAAAAAAATTGCATGGTATTGGCACAAGGATAGACCTACTGACCAATAGAACTGAATTAAGAGTTCTGATATAGGTCCTCACATGTACTGTCATCTGATATTCGACACAGCCACCAACCCCACTCAGTTGGGAGAGAATGGCCTCTTTAACAAGTGGTGCTTGGAGAACTGGATATCCATATCCAAAAGAATGAGAGAAGAATTCTATCTCACAGCTTATACAAAAATCAACTCATTGATTTTTACCCACAATAAAAAATAAATAAAGAAAGAAAAAGAAAAAGAAAAAAAAATCAACTCAAGATTGATCAAAGATCTAAATATAAGAGCCAAAACCATAAAGACCTTGGAAGATAATGTAGGAAAGCATCTACAGGACCTTTTAATAGGAATGGTTTCCTGAACTTCACACCCAAAGCAGAGTAGCAAGAGAAAATATAGATAAATGGGATCTCCTCAAAATTAAAAATTTCTGCACCTCAAAGGATGTTATTAAGTAAATAAAAAGGCAGCCTACCCAGTGGGAGAAAATATATGGCAACAATATATCTGATAGGAGCCTAATATCCTGCATATATAAAGAAATCATACACATCAAAAATGAAAAGACAAACAACCATTTAAAAAATGGGCAAGTGACCTGAAAAGACACTTCTAAAAGGAAGAAATACAAATGGCTAATAAGCACATGAAAAAATGCTCAACATCGCTAGCTATTAGGGAAATGCAAATCAAAACTACAGTGATATACCATCTTACACCCATCAGAATGACAGCTATTAAAAAAACAGCAGAATATAAGTGTTGGAGAGGATGTGGAGGAATAGGAACCCTCATCCACTGCTGGTGGGATTGTGGAATGTTCCAGCTACTATGAAGGACAGTTTGGCAGTTCCTCAGTAAACTAACAATAGATCTTCTGTATGATCCAGTGATTCCAGTGCTGGGTATATACCCAGAAGATTTGAAAGCAAAGACACGAACAGATATATGCACACCAATATTCATAGCGGCATTGTTCACTCTTGCCAAAAGCTGGAATTAGCCCCGGTGCCCATCAACAGACGAATGGATAAACAAAATGTGGTACATACATGCAATGGAATATTACTCAGCTGGAAGAAGTAATAAAGTGTTAACACACAGAATAACATGGATGAATCTTGAAGACATTATGTTGAGTGAAGCAAACCAGGCATTTAAGGAAGAACAGTATATGACCTCACTGATTTGTATTGAGCAAATTGAGCAGTTTCTGAGAACCATTGTCTGCAAGATTGGTTAATAGGTCAACAAGGGAGAGAAAGAGAAGTGTAAGTTGTGAGCCATCACCCATATGGACGTAATCTATGGGAAAGTGATAGAGTATATTTGCATACTGAAGGATAGGACAAGTGGGTAGTGATAATACTGGGTTTGGTGGTGCAGGTTGACAGGTGGGTAGATTAGGAAGGGCAGGTTAGAATATACAGCACGTGTAATTATGAATCTTGTCGTCCAATGAGTCAAGACAAGGGAGTGTCTTGTGCCCCAGGGGGATGGGGAGGAAGGAACAGAAAAGATCAAACAGCGGTTTTTTAGTGGTCATAGGAAATATCTTTCATTACCTTACAGTAATGGACACAGGACATGGAAAATATAATAAAAAATTATTAAACTGTACTGTTGAAATTGTAAA
>JAQZBX010109264.1:0-10480 GCA_029593785.1 Cabassous unicinctus
GGAACTGATCCTCATTTTCCTGCTTTCTCCTGAACCTTGTGAGGGCTCTGTGTGCCTGGTCCTTGGGGTTGTGGTTTCATTAACTTTCTCTTCCTTCCCACCTACCTAACCCCTTGAGACTAATATGATTCTATCTGTGGATATCTTGGTTGGGGTAGTGTTTTCTGCCCCTCCCTAGTGGTAACACAATTTTGCTTTGTGCCATTGAAGGATCTTGGGCCCAGGAATGTACCCAGAGGCAAATAGTTTTGGTTCTATCCTTTTCTCAGTGGCAGAATTTTTTGTTTAGGACTGGCTGTGGAGGGTTTCTGTTCCTACCCTAGAAGAAGACATCTTTTGCTTTTACCACCCACCACCCCACCTAAAGCACTTCCTAAGGAAGGATGGTTTCCTATCCTAGCCCCAACAGCAGATATATTTGATTCTATGCCTCCCAGAGAAGTATCAGATCTTTATCTGAACCCTAGAAAAAGAAGAAAAGAAATAAGTTTTCATTTTTATTTTTATTCAAAGACACATGATACCCTAAAGGGAAATTTTCTAAAGAAGAAACAAATATATGGGCTCTAATAAGTGGATTTACAACCATTTCAGGATGTAAAGGTGAGTATATAAAATATAAATTGAATAATAGAAGCAAAGAATTGATAAAAAAATCACTATTATACTACAATAGTATGGAAAAAATAAAATAATAAATTGAACAAAAGATATAATACCACTACACTATAAAAAAAGAAATATTGATGAGAGAAGTGAAAAAAACACACAAATAAATAAGAGAGATAATATATATATATTTGGAAAACAATATTTTTTAAGATGCAATTCCCCACATGTTCAAGTTATGATTCAAAATAAGGGAGCAGGTGCAGCTTAAGAAGTTGAGTTTGTGCTTCCCATGTGGGAGATCCTGGTTCAATTCCTATTGCCTCCTAGTAACATAAAAACAAACAACAAGCAAACAAATGAAAAAACCAACTCAGGGGAGTTAATATGGCTCAGTGGTTGACTGCCAGTTTCCCACATTCCCATATATGAAGTCCTGGGTGGATTCAATCCCATGCCGTGGTATATATATATATATATATATATATAAAAGATTATCCAAAATAATACCATTCAAAGAAGTAGTTATTCCCAATTGAATTCTAACATTTGCTTGGTAATTTAATGTACCTATGACACCCAAAACAACATTGCAAAAGAACAAAGTTGGAATATTAACACAGTATATTTCCAAGCCTTAGTTATCATAACAGCATATTATTGGTTTAAAATCATAAAATTAAATCAGGAAACAGAATAGAAAGACTAGGAATAAACTTGCAAAAATTATTTAGTTGGACCATAGAATAAAACATTTATTTAAAACAATGAAATTTCCAAAGGAAAACATTGGAGATTGAATGAAGAAATGGAGAACAAAACATAAAAATCTAAAAAAAGAAGCTATATCTATAACCCAGTTTAAAAATGGGTAAACATATTCAACATTATAAAAAAGATTTACTAATGATCAACAAGTAAATGGAAAAGTGTTCCTTATTATTAATCACCAGTTAAATAAAAACCAAAATTAAAATTGTATCCCAGTTTATACAAATTACAATGGTGAAAAAAGACAACTTCTATATCTAATATTTGTAAGGATGAGGAGGAAACATAATTCAAATATAGTTGCTGGGAATGTAAAGTTCCACAAATTTTGGAAAGTTTGAGTTTATATTTTATAAAATTAGATATACATTTACCTTATGATCTGGTCTCCAAAGTGTACACTCAGTGGCTCTCAGTTTCATCACAGAGTTGGGCTGTCATCAGCTCTAGAAACAGTATTTTAAATTTTGTACACAAAGAATAACATTGCTTATAAAAAGTGACAGAAGTACAATGTCACAGATTTGAGGACTTTTATATAACTCTCAGCAATTGATAGAATAAGCAGAGAAAATATAATGAAGTTAATGAATATTTCATCACTATGAATAATAAATTTAACCTAATGCCCAACATACAGAACAGCAAATTACACATTTTCCCATGCACTTAAGAGAGGCAAGAAGGAAAATACTGCAGTCCTCCTGTCATAGGTGGTGATGAGCAGGGAAGGAAGGTGGAGGCAAAGAGAAGGGGGCAGATGTGGACTTGTTCTGATGATGGGGCACAGGGTATGCTGATGGGATGAATGTGGGGTGGAGGGAAAGCTAGTAGTCAAGAAAGTCAACAAAGCAGTTACCAGAACCCCTGTCAGGTGGAGATCCTGAGCATGGAGCCAAAGGAGGAGCAAGTTCTGGGGAGCAGCCCACAGTTCCATGTTGGCATGCCAGACATCCACATGGAGGCATCATAAATCAGCTGTGTGTCTATCAGGACTGTGCAGAAAGAAATGGGATAGATAGATAAGTGTAGAACTATATGGCGGTATAGATGGTGTATAAAGCCAAGGTGCTCCAGTGAGGGAAAATGGTACTGAAGAAGAAAAGGAGTACAAGGACTGAGCATGAGGGAACACTTATGCTGAGAGGTTTTGGAGAATCAGAGAACCCAGTAGAGAGGCAGCATGAAAAGGGCAGTGATGTCAGATGAATAACAATGAAACAGGAGAATGTAGTGAACCAGAAACTAACTGATTTCAAGGAGGTGAGAATGACTGTGTCAAATGTAGCTGATGGAATAAATTAGAACAGGAAAATGTTGGGATAATGGAAATGTTCTAAAATTGGATCATGGTGAGGGTTATATCACTCTTCATTTACAAAAAAATGTATATTTAATTTTATGAATTTTAATCCTGTCAATAATACCTCAATAGTTGTTTCAAATATTCACATACACCTGCCATATGGTGAAATTTTCTACTACTATGTTGTCACCCAGGGTAAATGAAAACACATGTTTATAAAAAGGACTTGTACATGGAAAATCATGACTATAATATTAAGGCCCACATTTGAAGCAACAGAAAAATCCACCATGAGGAAAATAGATAAACACTTTGTAACATATTTGATGCCAAAGAGCTATATGATAGAAGCAGAGAGAAGTGCTGATTCACACAGCAGCAATAACAAATTTCAAAATATTGTTTTGAGCTAACAACACAAGCACCAAAAAGTATATTCTTATTTATTTCATTTTTAGGAATTACATGAAGTGGCAAAAATGATGTGTGGGGATAGAAATCAGAACAGGGGCTGCATGTATATGGGGGGTTTGAGTATTGATTGAAGGTACAGGAGCTATTTTCTAAATAATGGAAATTAATGATTCATATCTTGTTAGGGTTTTTGGATACTATGGGGTATGGGGGAGTGAAATATTTTAAAATTTAATAGTCATTCAGTTAAGATTGGCACATTTCACTGCATTTTAATTTTACATCACTTAAAAAATTGAAAAGAGAGAAAAATGATCATTAGAATGAATGGGAGACAAGGAGTTTTATTTTCCAAGACTCCCCTCCTTCACTTTCCCCCAGAACCTCTCACTGATTACCTGACCAAGCTGCCAGTTTCTGTGTGTTCCAAGTGGAATCCTGGGGAGTTCTCTGTGGTTTGTTGTGGCTGACAGATCCATGGTTACTGGGCAGAGCATGTGGGTGGCTACTGTGCCATAGAGGGGCTGTGAACTTCATGCCTGATATTGGGCTAATCATTGAGAATCTAAGAAGTTGTGATTGAGCTGGTACTAAAGGTATGTGTCCAGGCCTCACACTCCAAAGCCTCCGCCTGTCATCAGCTTACTAGTGGGTTCCTTATTGTTGTTAAGAATTGTCCAGTCTGTTAGAAGAAGCCAGAATTATGTAAGACAAGAAAAGCAGCCTGCTGACACCCTGGCTGCATTGATTGGAGTGTACTTCCAGCTCCTTAACAGGATTAGTTTGCTCACAGAGTTTTACAGAGGCTGTGCCATCTTTAGATGCCAGACTAGAGAAAGAGAATTTAACAATACACAGCTTTGTAGATACCTACAGAAACACAAAGAGATTGAAAGAGATGTTGATGAGATTAACTTCACTGGCTCATAAACTAAAGGAATAGAAAACCAAAGGCTCCAAACTAGAAGAGGTGATAATGGAGATGCTAGATAAACTGAAGTCTCACAAAGGGATCATGAGAGTAACTGCAGCACAAGGCCATTTCCAAACAATGTGTGAGCCTATTCACCTTCTGATGGCCTTTCACCCCAGGGTTAGGTCTGGGAGTTAAAGCAGTCCTGTTGCCTTCCCTCCAGTCAGGCCTCCAGGTCATGTTCACCTACCCAGCCTCCCTCTGAAGGTCTTGGAGGCCAGTGGATCCAATAGGGCCCTCTCCATTGATTGGAATTCCTCCATCTTTTCATCCTGGACAGAGCCATACACAGTTCTCTCTTTTAGATGACAAGCCTATCAACTTGTAGAAAAACAAAAGGAAAGATGAGACTTTGTTTCTTTTCAAAGAAAGTTTGAATAATGTCCCAGTAGTCAAAGAAAGTCCTATTTAAACCTTTACTCAAACTGAAACTTAATCAGACTACTTCTCCCAAAACAGTATTTTCTGTTTATTTATAGCTTATTTATATCTTAAGTGATCTTAAATGATCTATCTCTACTTTATTACTCTATTTATATTTTATAAATATTGTATTTTAATTTATATATATATATATACTGTTTAGCAATAAGAGGAATTTAAACATCAGCAACAATATTTTTAAGCAGAGTTGAATTCCTAATAGTTATAACTCTTAAATAATTTCAATTTTATTTTTAACTAATATGTATTAGCTAAAACATTAAAAAATACTTTGTGGTGTAAAATGTATTCTTACAGAGAACTTTATATCATTTAATATTTATATTCTAAAATAAGAAAGGTTGAAAAACAAAATTGGCAAGTTCACATATAGATGATTTTCTTTCTTTGCCATGTGTGGCACTGAGTTTTCTGACCATGAAGAAATCTTACTTGGACAATTTGTAGAAATCTCTACATCTGACTCATGCCTCTCCCTCACCATCTGACACACCTCACAGGAAAGTTGAGGGAGAAGCAGGGGTTTCCCTTCCACAGAAATAGCTGGCATCCCCAGAATTAGTAGTTTCAGTCAGGAATGACACTCCTTCTATAGACAATGAGCACCAACTGGAGAATATTAGTGATGGTGTAAGGAAAGCAGGAAGTGATACTTTGAGGATGTTGGGTGGGGAAATAAAACAAAGGACACAACAATCATTGTAAGAAGTTAAATGATTTCTCCTCAAAATAGAGCTTGGATCTGGGTATAGAATGGTAAAGATGAGAAAGAATGTTGCTGTGCTCATGGAGTTGATATTTGCAGGGGGATAGATACTGAACAGGGAAATTAAAGAGAGCACAGTGGATGTCAGGCGAGGATAAAGTAAAGGAGAAGAATGCACAGGAAAAGCAGGAGTGATGGGTGTGGGAATGGGGGCTTGGGACAAGAAATCAGGGAATTCCCTGTAAAGAGGGACAAGTGAGCAATGCACCAACCTGGAGATAAGCACTGCAGGATGAAGGCATGGGCCAGGTGGTGGCTTTGAAGTGGATGAGAGAGGATTGTATTTGAAGATCAGCCAGAGGCCTGAGAAGACTAAATGCAGTGAGAAAATGGTGGCCAGAGGGCTAGGGGTAAATGCTGTCACAAGGGTAAAGTTTAATTTTAATTTAAAAGAACAATGGCTGTGATGTGGGCAAAAAGGTATAGTAGGAAGAATAGGTGGAAATACTGACAGGGATTCTTTAAGATGTGAATGTTCTTTGCTGCACTGGGGAGGGGGTGTGGTGGGACCAGTGGAGACAGAAAGAACTGTTTAACTCTTGGTCTTGTTCTGCATAGCCCTACAGGCTACTGAGGCCTCTCTGTATTCTTTCCTTCCCTCTCTTTAGTGAAAGTTTGTTCTCCACCTCTCAGGACACAGTCTGTCCTCAAGTATGTGGTGGTCCTGGCCACCCTTTCACATCCCTGGTGCTTGGGGGGAACAGCTGAGTGGGGCTTTGTGTGCCTGGATGATGTCTTTGTCTCTCAGGGCTCCTGGGGATTCACTGGCTGAGGACCCACATGGGTCTGAGATGGTTGCTTTGGGCAGCTTCTGATCTCCACAAAAGCATCCCCCATAATCCTACCTGGGTATACTGAGGTTGACCACTAGTGCTTTTGGAACTAAGAGGGGCAGAAAGAGGTAGGCTTTGTCTACAGGATTTCTTTGGGGATCCACTTTCAGAGGGCTTCTCAGCCTCCACCTCACTTATTCCTGCCTCTACAAGTTCAGAGCCTCTATCTTGTCTTTCCCATTTAGTGCAAAGCTGGGGTGGGGAATAGGACAGATAACTGCCTGTGCAGAGTGAAAGGAAATCCATTTGTCTAACTTGTTGTTTTTTTTTTACCTGGTTTCCACTTAGTAACAGACCAACCATGTTCCCTATTGGTCTGGGCACCAACATCCCATTGGCCTAAGCAGCCATTGGCTCAGCCTGATGTCTCTCTGACTACCCAAGGCTGCCTAGAGCCCACCCCTGCATTGCCTGAGACTGGGTCTCAATTAGGCTGATGCCAGCTTTGGAGACCAATGCAGACGGTTCAAGTTCAGTCCCCACCTCAGACTATTGGGGTGGGATCTTTGACCATGGCTTGGGATCATGTCCTGGCCAGGAGTCTCCACTGGGTGGGGTTCAGGGCTGTCACAGAGGGCAGAATGGGTCCCAGGGGGACACTGGTCATCTATGCAGGGTCAGATGATCCAGTAGAGCTGAGGGAGAGCCCCATCCTCAGTGTGAGGTTAGGAAAAAATGGGCACCTGTGGTGAGGGATTCAGTCTTGGGGGACCCCCATAGATGTCATGGCCAGAGTGTGTCTGTAAATGGTCACTTGTGGTGGCAAGTTAGGCCTTGATTTTGATCAGCATTTTAAACCTAGGGGAAGGCAGGTGGTTGTATACTCTGTGGTTTTCTAATTTCCCACCTAAGCTTTGGGGTGCTGAAATTAAACTCTAGTGTGACACTTACACCTTTATTTACCTGCTGGGAAACTGAACAGCCCAAGCCTCCCATTGGCCAGCTTTTTCCCTTCCTGCTTTTGGGATCCAGGCTTCTGTCTAGTAACAGGCTATTTTCAGTTCCCATTGACTGGGGCTAAACTTACTTAATAATAATGATAATATCCCTTATTACATTGAAGGTTTAACTATTGGCAGGCATTTAGTTCAGCTGTAGTTTACATAAGGAGTAATCACTTTTTAAACTTTTCATTTTGAAAAGAATTTGCTTTAAATATGCATTAGCTTTTATGCATATGGATAAACATACATATCTAGTTATATAATTGTATGATTAATATGTTCAGGAAGTGATACTTGCACATACATTGCATGGTCAAAAAAGGAGTGGGTATGTCCACCCCTGGGTGGGAATTTTACTATGTAAATTAAGCAAGTTGAAGTGAGAACAGCCAGGGGTTTCTTTTGCACAGATCCTGCCAACCAAATGAACATGTTTTTCATACTTCATGGCTTCAACAGAATGTTCTTGACCACAATAAATGGAATTTGGCATCAAAAGAGGTTTGCATCTCATTACTTCTAATTTACATATAATTCTCTCATTTGTATCCTAGAAATGGAACAAACAAGTTACTTTCAGGTATTCTGTCACCCGACATGCATCACTTGTATTTTATTTTTACATATATATTTTCTCAAGAGGCACATCTATGAAAGGCACAGCTAGGCAAAGCAGTTTTGAGGGTATTTAATTGAATTGATTCATCAAGAACAACAGAAAAGTATAATGCAAACACCTCCATAATTATATTTGACCTGTCTTGGTGTTCTATGGGTTTTATAATGCATGATGGATTCTTTCCCATGTGAAGACTCTTCCAAAGGATTCATCCACACATATTTACATGCACAGAAAATACCTAGAAGAGTTAAACAGAACCACTTGAAAGATCATTAATTTCTTGTTAGAAATGTATGCATGCACGTATGAATGTATATATTTAGAGACAATTCTGTGATGATTCTTTTGTAGTGGGTAAAAAATTAATAAGAGCAAACTGACTTTTTAAATTAGGGAAATGACTGAAATGTCTCTCTCATGACAATGAATGTCCTAGTCTCCAGGCCACACCTCCACTTTAGGCAGCTTATTCAACAAGGCTGTTTGAGGGCCCATAGAAGTAGTGGGGATCAAATTCAGTGTAGGCTATATTTACTCATTCAGACATTCACACTAACCGATGTACATCTATACCTTTTGGGTTCATATATAAATGGTATACATTTTATATATTTTATATACATATTATACTTAAAGTTACAGAACATGGGTTATTTATCAATCTCTAATCATTGTCAACTATTAAGGACTTCAGTGTTGTCAAAATCCCTTATGCATTTAAAACAGGCCCTCAGTACCATGCATAGTGTCTCTCCTTTTAAGTTATTAGCTAATAGGGTCACTGCAACCCCTAAAGCAATAAAGGTATCTGCCACATCTCCTAGGCATGCTCCTTAAGTAAAGGGAAATACATTGCTGTTTCAGACTCCTACAACTCTGATGTTCAGCAATAGCTCAATATCACTAGATCTACAGTGTACATTGCCTCCAAACTGACTGTTTCATAGTGCTTGGAGGGTGCTATGCACCAGACTAGTGAAACACTAGAGCCTACATTTCTATTCCCTCAAAAACCAACAGTGCTCAGTATGCTTTGTGAAAAATAAATGAAATGAAGCAATAATTGCCAAAGTAATGTGAAAAAAAACTAAATAAATATAATTGGCACCATGGCTTGCTCCCATGGAGGAACAACATCTATGGTATTGCAACCCTAGAGCTCATACATTGGCAGCTCATGTCTTAAGGCCTATGGAAAAAACTTCAACTGTCATTTTTCTTACTGAAAAAGATCTCCCTCTCTGGGTACAGTAAACATTTATGTTTACATACTTAAGCTTAATCTTCTTGCTTCACAAGAGCTCATTCAAAGTCTTCCTTTACTATGTTGCCTACCATGACAGCTGCACACAACCAAATGGGCCCTTGGGTATGCAGCTATGTGCCAGCCTCCAGTAGCTCCAGTTTTCCTTGGAATATCTTTCCCTTATCCTTGACTAATTGGAGTAATTTGTTATGAATATATATCATAGCTGCCCTTCTAGATGGCAACTCCTCAAACCAACAAATTCCTATTCTTTCTCTGCTTCTGTTAAATATGTCTGTTCTATTGACAGGAAACATGTCAATAAAACCCATTCTATACCTTGTATCAGTTTCGGATGGCCTCACCTGTATGATAGAAGAACACAGTGTCCTAGACACTCAAACCGCCTTTTGTCTCAAAAGAAACAATGGGAGGCTTAACAAATCTCCTCCCTTAAACCTTTCTGTCCTGCTGCAGGGATCATGCCTGGGGATGACTGGCAGATAAACGTAAACAATTTGCCATATTGCAAGGGACATAAGTACCTCTTCCTGCCAAATTGGTAGGGATACATCAGATGAAAAAAAGACTTGCACAAGTCTATCTTGGTGAGTAATGAGCATTTATTTATGGGGCTTACATGGAGTCCTCATATTTGGTAGTGGGAAGATGAGATGGTTCCAAGCCTAGCCCTGGCTTAGTCCTCATACTTGGTGGCAGAAGGAGAGATGGTACAGCCCAGGCTTGACATCTACATTCGCTACCAGAGAAGGATTATTTATGAAGCATGTCAATGTGCAGCAGAGGAAAGGGAGCTGTTTTCTAAGGAATGAAGTGAAAGCTCACAAACCAAAAGGACAGGAAAAAGATCCTGAAGGAACAGATGTTTTCTGCAAGGTAAGAAAGGCTCATGGATATTGGGGTGATTATAGGAGGTGATTAGACAGTTTGGGGAAGACAGATGTCATGTCAGGTCTCTGGAAAAACAGGTTAGCATCATAGTGCAAGATCCACTGATCAGTCACCAGTCACAGGGACGTGCAGTTTTAACAATTTAGGGATGCTGTTATTTGGAGTGGGGGGAAGAACTGGAAGGGTTAGGGGAGAAAATACAAAGTCATCTATGATACAACTATTGAGAACTCACCCCCCACATCCTTGGTGGTAATTAAACAGTCCAGGCTAGTGTGAAATATGGGCAGTGAGGATCCTTTTAAACATGTACACCCACAGTGATGTGCATTGGGTCACAGCTCTGCCCACAGGTCTTGGCACATTTAGTGGCTCTGAGAACCACAGTGGGGTTTGGGTATGCTGTCTTGCATGCACATGTGTCAGATGAGACAAATTACTGAGACAATAATTAATTCAAGTCCACTTAGGCCTGTGTTCTTTGAGTCCCAGGTGGTGACAAATTGGTGCCATCACTAGAGAAAATTGGGGTCTTGGAAGAGTATATTTGTCATGAAGATGAACCTTCTGTAGGGGTGGGAAGTTGTGTCCACTCCACTTGAAACTGAGTGGGCTCTATGTCTTCTGTGAACAATAGAAG
>JAQZBX010109265.1:0-10476 GCA_029593785.1 Cabassous unicinctus
CCGAGAAGAAAAGGGGGCCTCAGTCCTACAGCTGCAAGGAACTGCTTCTGCCAACAGCCATTTGACTTTGAAGGGGACCCCAAGTTCCAGAAAGGAAGGCAGCCCAGCTGACACCTGGATTCCAACCTTGTGGGAGCCAGAGCACAGGTGTCAGCTAAGCTATTCCCAGAGTGCTGACCCAGTGACACTGGGAGATAATAAACATCTGCAGTTTTCAGACTCTAAGTTTGTGGTAATTTATTATGCAGCTAATATGGTACTAATATTCCTATTTGAGAGGTGAAAAATTAAGAATTACTAGAGGCCTGTAATAATCTTATGGCCCCAATGGCAAGTGAAAGGGCTGGGATTTGAACCCAGGGATGTCTTACTTCAAAGCCCATGCTCTCAACCACTGCAGTATTCCACCTTTGTGATTTGCATAGCAGTGGATTCTGAGATTTTCTTGAAAATTCAACGTCTTGTTCAACTTTGTATTGTTCATGGCACCTACACTGTGCTCTCAGTAAATATTTGCTAAATTCAGTGTACAGTCCTGAAATACTGTGCATCATAGAAGCCAGGCTAATTTCCGGTGGCCCAATAGCTGAATCTCATTCATTGTATCAGAACCTCTTAGAAAAGTTTCCAGCTACAGATTTGCTAAGGTTAAGCACTTTCTATCTGTTCTTAGAGTGGGTAGGTGTTTTATGTACAAAATTAGACTATGACATGAGATTTTTACAAAGCCTTTCATTTCTGCTTCGCTCTGTTGCCTGACTGCACAATCTGAAATTAGAATTTGTTCCCTTTGTGTGCAGCCCAGGCTGTCATTTTCATAACAATTATTCACTGTTTCATTTTTTAAGATCCATCCACTCTATGCATCAGGAGTTGGTTCTATTTCCATTTCTATCCTTCTGAGCAACATCACTGGGAAATAACCACAAATATGGCTACTCAAGATAAACATGAAAACACCATCCTATATGTCATCTCTTCTCACTGGACAGCATAAATACTCACAGAAAAATATGAGGCCATGATCGGAGGCAGGTATGTGGATAATTTAGACCAATATATCTCTAGCCTTAGCTCAAACCCTATTGAAAAGGCACTTAGGCTATTGCAATTATCTCTTTCCTCCTGGCAGTCCACAGTTATTCTATTTCACTGTATTATTTACACTGCCAACATGAAGGCATCTAAAATGCACATCCGACTATTTTCCCAAATCAAGTAGGAGTTCCCAGAGACCAGGGACCATATTTGAGTTTGCTTACCATTATACCCTGAGCCCCTAGCTCCATGTTTGGTATTATATAAACAACATATACTAAACAAATAACTGAATGTATGAATGAATATTACTGCTCTCCCAGTTTAATCTTAGTAATTTCCATTTATGTTTAAATCTTGTTCAAATATCTTCATTTTGGAATCTTCCCAGGTGTCATCAATTTTCATCATCACATATATGCTATTTGATATTGTTTATTTGCATGTGGAAGCAAGGAAGAAAAGAAGGAAGAGGGAGGGAGGAAGTATAGATGAATAGATAGGCAGATGGAAGCATTGGCGTGTCTGCTTCTGCTCCTGGAATATAAGTTCACTGAGGACACAAACTATATCTTTGCCTCGATCACAACTGGCACAGGACCCAGGTCATTGAAGGTGATCGATAATCATTTATCAAATGGTACAGAAGAGTTTTATTTCAAAGTCTAAATATTTAGAATACTGACTCAAATGTTTTGGAGGCTAAATTTAAGAAAAATAATTAATTCTGCATGTACACATGCAGTTTAGTGATCACAATTATCCCCATTTCTAGTAATCAAATCACTACTATGATAGAGTCATATTTACACCATAAGCACATAACATCCATGCGCTACCACAGACTAACATGATAATAACAGGGTTATTCTAATGATGAGATTGCACTATTACTTATCAAGAGCTTAGAGCCTATGATTGTTAAGTTTATATGTCAGCTTGGCTGGGTTATGGTGCTTAGGCAAGCAAGCACTGGTTTGATTGCTGCTGTGAAGATATTTCATGGAATTAAATAATTAAGTCAGTTGATTGCATCCATGGTTGATTACATTGTACCACTTCCATCATGGAAGGGGCATTGTTTTGTTCTTAGTGGAAAAGACACATTCCAGATATGGACTTGCCTTCCCTGCATGTAATCTTTCTGCCAAAGCTACTATCTGTGTACCTATACAATGCCTTAACATCAGACATGTCCACACGGCATTGCTTCTGATCAAGCAACCCACTTTGCAGCAAATGAAGTGTGGGAATGGGCACATGCCCATGGACTTCACTGGTCTTACCATGTTCCCCATCATGCTGGAGCAACTAGATTGACAGAATGGTGGTACAGCCTTTCGAAGTCTCAATTATGGCGTCAACTGGGTGGCAAGACCTTGCAGGGTTGGGCAATCTTTGCCACGAGGTTGTATAAGCTCTAAGTCAGCATCTACACTATGGCACTGTTTTTCCCATAGCCAGGGATTAAGGGGTGGAAATGGGAGTGGCGCCACTCACTATTACCCCTAGTGATCCACCAAACAAATGTTTGCTCCCTGTTGCCACAACATTAAGCTCTGCTGGTCTACAGGTCCTAGTTCCAAAAGGAGGATTGCTTCCACCAGGAGACACAGCAATGATGTCACTGAACTGGAAGTTAAGACTGCCACCTGGCCAATTTGGGCCCCTCATGTCTCAATCAGCAGGCAAAGAAGGAAATTACTGTACTGGCTGGTGTGATTGATCCTGATTATCAGTAAGGGGAAATAGGAAATAGGATTACTACGGCACAATGGAGGTAAAGAAGAGTTTGCCTGGGATAAAGGAGATTCCTTAGGGTGCCTCTTAGTACCATGGCCTGTGATTAAAGTAATGGAAAACTGCAACAACCCAATCCAGGCAGGACTAATGGGCCAGAAACTTCAGAAATAAAGATCTGGGTCCCCCCACCAGGCAAAGAACTACAAGCTGCTGAGGTGCTTGATGAGGGTAAAGGGAATATGGAATAGATAGCGGGAGAAGGTAGTTGTAAATATGAGCTATGACCACATGATCAGTTACAGAAATGGGGACTATAATGGTTCCAAGTATTTCTCATTTTGTTATTAATATATTTATATATGTACATAAAGCAAATATCTTTGTTTTATCCCTATCTTATCCTCTTATCATATAGCTTAAGTTGTATTAACTTTAAGTCATATATAAGTTACAGGATTTCAAGTTCAAGAGTGAATATTATGCAAGGACTTGCATCTTCCTCTGGGGCAAGTGTTAGTGCATTTCCAGTTGTACACAGGACAGGCGGATTATGTTAGGTGAAAGTATGACAGTTACTGTTTTAATTTAGAGACTAAGTATGGTTTAAGGAGATGCATATGGGTGCCAAGTTGACAAGAGTGGAATGTGATGGTAAAGTCCATGTGTCAACTTGGCTAGGTTATGTTGCCCAGTTGTTTGGTCAAATAAGCACTGGCCTGATTGATACTGTAAGGACATTTTATGGGTTTAAATCATGAGTTAGTTGATTGCTTCTGTGGCTGTTCACATCTACAATCAACAAAGGAGGTTGCCTTCAGCAATAAGAGCAGTGTCATCCAATAAGATGAAGATCTTAAAGACAGAGCTGAAGATTTCAGCAGTTAGAAAGAATTTCTACCTCTACTTCAGCCTGCCGTCTCTTGGGGAATTCATCAGTTACCAACTTGTGGGCTGCCCTACAGAATTTTGACTTAGCAGTCCCATGGTTGTGTGAGCCAATTCCTACAATAAATCTCATAATATTTAGATATATTTATGTAGATATGTATGATATCTATATATATAGATATAGATATATAGATATCCCCTGTTGGTGATGGTTCCCTGACTAATGCAGAACCCTTTGGCATGTTTTTTGTTTTGTTTTGTTTTCGTTTTTTCAAATATCTCATTGAAATTCTCTTAACAACCCTATAAAGTGGTGGTAAATACATGCTTATCAGAGATGGAGAAACTGAGGCTGAGACAGTTTACATCATTTGTTCGGGTTTACATAGCCAGCTACCGAGGTGACACAACAAAGACAAGAATTTCTCCAAGCGGTCTGCTGCAATTCCTAGTCTTTACCATGATGCTAACTTGCACCAACAAATGAGACAATGCGTGGGGAAAATGGCGAACAGGCTGGAACAGAGACTAACATATACATCAATAACACTTGTTGTTTGCAAATAGAAGAATTTTCACAACTCTGTGGTGTGTTCCCTCACACCTACACCAACTTGCTTCCTGCCTGAGTGTATGCTGGTGGCATTTGCATCTCAGAACCTGCCCTCTAGTCTGCTCCACTCCATACTCATGCAGAGGAAAGATCATGTCTTAGCTTCTACTGTAAGTAAAAGGCAGCCTAGCACATTGGTTAATAGTGTGGATTCTAGAGTCAGATTCCTGAGATAAAATTCCAACTCTGGTGTGTTGGTCATTTGAACAGGAACAGTAATTATATCTAAATCAAAATGTTATTAATGAGGATTAAATGTATTTATGCACAGGAAATACTTAGCACAGTGCCTGGCATACGAAATGATTCAATCAAGGTGAGCTATTCATTTTGAAAGACAGATGACCTCACTGATACTATCTATTTATGTATAGTTCTACTTCATTTTTATTTTAAGCCATTTGCATAAAGTAATACATTTGTCAACAATATCCATTTGAAACTTTCTTGTCTACAGATGAAAGAAGATGGAGTTAGACAATTACCTGTGAAAGCACGTTCCTCTGTTGACAGATTCTCAAATTTATTGCTCATTGCAGACCATGTGTGCCCTGGCAACCATCCTCTTTCCCAATGCCGTGCTCCCAGAATTAAAGCAATGAACATGATAAACGGAAGCGCAGTTTGTTTGTGTAATGACGAAAAGATCCAAATGAGCCTTTGTCTCTTATTAAAGCCAGCAGATTTTGCCCCAGAGTATTAAAAGTTTTAATCCAACATTCTGTTTGCCTGCAGGCAAGGCATTCTGTTAGGTAAAATGAAAACACAACATTTCAAGTTCTGCTCAGAATGTGATAAATCAAGATTTAAAAAAAATAACAAATGTTGGTTCTTTTCATAAAAGTAATTTTGAAGCCCAACTCCATAATTGCCTCTGGATAGCTTTTTTCTCTATGTACACTTCATAAGAAACTTTAGTATGTTTGTCCCATCACTAATAAGTTCTAAACGCGAATTCAGTTTTTCTCTAAAACACAGAGCCATCTGTCTTGGGTGAATGGGTCCACGGGAGCTTGATGATTTTGTATTTACTAAAATCCACAGAAGAGAAACTTCAACATGTTAACTCCAAAATTTAATAAGGTACATTTTCAAATTTTTTCTTAAAATTCTTCCCTGAGAATTCAGAATCTCCCAGATGGTTGGTCAGTTGTGAATTCTAGGAAACAGCATGGAAATAGGATTACTGGAGTTCAATTACCAACTGGGTAACTCAGTAAACATCTCCATTTTACAATACATTGTGTGTTTCCTTTTGACGATGGGCATTTCTGAGATCTTAGGAATTAATTAAAAACATGATAATGAAGCTACCTGGTAAGCATCTGATGGGAGAAAATGGGAAAATGTCTAGACTCCCCATTTTAAAATCACCCTAAGTAGTCAATACCTCTTCCCCTACCCCTGGGATAGCAACATTTGACTCCTCCCCAAAGGACACTTTTTGGTGGAAATAAGCACCTGTCTTTGAATGCAGCATTAGATAGAGTCAACCTCAATCCTGAAGACTTTAATGATCATCTCTGCAACCTAATGAGGTAGACCAATACATACCATGAAAGCAAAGAAAGCGTTGGCATCAATAGCTTTCCCTCTTTAACACTGGGTCATGTGTGTGGCCATGTCGTCCTCTTCTGTCCAAGACAATCATATCATGAGACCACTGCTAAACCATGACGTCTTTTGAATTTTCCAAGGTTTTGCCAATTCTATTTGGATATCTGTTTCCCCTAACATTAAAGTAATTTTTGAAACAAGTTTAATGAAAGCTTCTGGGAAAATAATTTTTCCTTCCAAGTCTCTTTCCAGGAATGTTATAATGTTTATTTTAAGCAATGCATTATTGTAGTAATAATAAGAAAATACAGAGAAGCAAAAAGAAGAATGTAAGCCTCATCCTTAATCTCACCACTCATAGATAACAACTCTTATTCTTTTTTGTGGTGATGAATGCATGACATTGTGATTACACTAAAAGCCATTGATTATACACTTCAAATAGACTGTATGGTATATGAGCATATCTCAATAAAACAAACTAAAATAAATAATTATGCAAGAATAGCCAGAAATAGCAGCTATGTACAGCAGGGGAAACAGAGAGAGATTAAGATGTGAGGAATTTTCTTGTTTGCTTGGTTTTTATTATTATTGAAATAATGAAAATGCTCTAAAAATGATTGAAGTAATGAATGCACAATTATGTGATTATGCCAAATACCATTGATTGTATACTTTGGATGAATTGTATGCTTTATTAATAAGTATCAATAAAATTGATTTGTTTTAAAATAAATAAATAAATAAAACACTACTCCAATGCAACAAGATGAAAGATTTCACAGACAGAATAAGAAAATTAAGCCAGGGATAAGAGAGTACATGGTGATGACTCAATTTATATGAACTTCAAAAACAGGTTTATCTGTGGTAATAAAAGTCAGAATACTAGCTAACTCTGATTATCCTATGTCAATATTTTCAAAAGTTCCAATTCAATTTTCCAAAAGCAACACTCAGGCACATATTAACCTTTTTTTGCAAAAGTAGCTGGACCATTCAATTATGGATCACTTCAGAAGATATTGCAGGAACTCCCCGGTGGGTATGTGAAGAACTGACTCACTGGCGAAATTTTAAGGCAGTGAGACTTCTGCTGTCATTAAGCAGATCATCAGAGGAGATGTCTCTGATCCACATGAAGCAGAGAATGTGGAAAATAAATTAGGAAGGAAATAATCTGACCACATATGGCAGAGGAATGTTGGAGCAGTCTTATTTCCTGGGATATTGAAGAAAGACATTAAGTGACGGAATGGAAATAGTAAGCCCATTAAAAAGAAATGGAGTTGGATAAAATTGATTAAATGTTTTGTTTAGATTAAAAGTATGGCTAATTGAAAATACATATTCTTCGGTTTCACTCAGGAACCACTGAAACAAAATATTCTGGATATCCAGAATGTAGTGTGTATGCATTCACAGGTGTGTGTTTGTCAGCATGCAAATGTAAGGCTATGGTTGTTTTTGTTCCCCACCCCCAAGAACCTACTGGTTCTGAAGCGGTCAGCAGGACATGGGCATTCTTGACTTTCAGAACCACTGGTTTAGATTTTCCCCTCCATTTCTATGATACACATGCATCTTCATGTGTTAAACAACCAGTGTGAGAAGAAATCAAAATGTGTTCTGTTTGCTGGATGTTTCTTATGATATTGAAAAGCAAATGGTTTATATCCTCTCATTTTAGAGGACACCAGAGAAGGTTTCAGGTGGCAAGAATTATTAGAGCCCTAGAGTTAGAAAGACTAGTTTTTGGTTTAAAACCATTCCCAATGAACCTCTGGCTACACGTTCTTGACTCAGTTTACCCACCTGGAAAATGGAAACAATATTGAAAGAGCTAAAAATAATGTTCAGAAAGCACCTAGCATATGTAAGTTCTCATGAAAAATCAGCTATTAATATTTTATCTTTACACATTCCACCCATGCATACTCAGGCACTTTTGTTCAGATAAAACAAGAGGAAAATAGGATGTTGGTAAGTTTCTGTTGGAAATTATCATGTCAGAAGTATCATGTCTTATTTCTTGTAATTTTCTATGTACAGTCTTCACACTTCTATTTCATGTTGCTTGTGTTGATGCTGTATTTTAGTGAGTTTTAAAAGGAAGGTTCACAATAGATAGAGCTGTGTTCCACATGAGCGATTGATCTCAGGACTTTGCCCCAGTGCCAGCTGAGCCTAGCACAATGAAAGGGCTTAACACATATTGTTGAATGCACAGATAAATAAAATGATCTACCAAGACAAATATCTTCAATTAATAAGAGATTTGGGCCACTTTATTTTCCCTTAGAAGTCTGAAAAGACAAACAGGAAGGCCAGGTTATTCATAGGAATGGTCAGAAGAAACTCACAGAGTGCCCTAGGTCTTGTTTAATTACATGCCTGAGTTATGAACACTATCACATTTTGCTTCCTCTCTCAAAAGAATGATGACATAAAGTAAGGCTGATTTGAAGTTCTCTATTATAAGATTTATCAGTGCCAAAATTGAAGATAAAAACCTTCAGTAAAAGCATCTAATAAGTATTCCATAAACAGTCAGAACTCTCATTGCTAAATTAAATATTTAATAGTGTCTATTGTCTGGAAAAATACCTTCAAAGGCAATAAAATTAAGCAAATGGATACAATTTATGGTCCGTTAATCAGTACAATGAACTGAGCTACACAAAGCCACACTCCCCAAATTTGTTACTGTGGGCTGATAGGATGAAGCCACATCTGACACACAGTTTATGTCACAAGCTCCAACTCCCTCTTACAAACATACCTTTGCAAAAGTGTGTGAGAAGTCCTCAACAGGTAAGGTAACCTCTGAAGTACAGCTCTGACTGGAGTCCCTACCAGTCTCTCGATATCCAGAAAACTTCAAAGCAGGTAACTCAGGAAAGGGATGGAGAAATTCACCTCCTAAGAAGCAACTCAGTCTAATACCACAACCAACAGATATATACAAAGACCCTGGTAACCCCAGTGCAATACCAACTCTGGTCAGGCTACAAATATTATCGCCCTGGACACCCAGGATGGCTCACATCCTAGTGACTTGGCTCACTTACTAGTCCGTTCAGTCAACACTCAATAAGGATATGTGATGAGTCAGGCTCTTCAGACCCCTGCGATAAGGAAGAGAAAGAGACAGACACGATCTCCATGCTTAGGGGACTTATATTCTGGTAGAGAGAAAAAAGTAAGCAAACAAGAAAGCCATGTAATTTCAGGTATGGTAGAGAAGTGGATGGGTAGGGAGATGGTGGGTTCAAGAGCTGAGATTGTGCTGTCCAAGATGTAAGAGGCCCCTTGAGGAAACCTTGAGAAGGTGATGTGTAAGCTCAGACCTGGAAGACAAGAGGAGCCAGCAAGCTGAGTGAAGACCTGTGAGGCCCTGTTACACAGACCAGGAAGAGCAGGATTTCATTAAGCCCCTTGGGTTGGAGCAAGCTTGTGACAACTCCAGAGGTCAAAAAACTCTCTTTATAAAGTTGTATGATATTTCTTAGTAAATATCATAGGCTTTTGTGGGCCATGTAGAAACTCAACTCTGATACTGTCGTTCAAAAGCAGCAATAGGTAATATGTAAATGAATGGGCATGATTGTTTTCCAATAGAACTTTACTTACAGAAACAGGCAGCCGGCTCGATTTGGCCCTCAGGTCATAGTTTGCCAAGTCCTGTTCTATTGCTAATGACGAAACGTTTTTCATTCTTCTCTCAACTAAAAGCTTCCATCACAAATGTCCACTTGTCTAATGATTTATTAAGCTCCAAATCCCCACATTCTCCAAACTTCACTGATATATTGATTTTAATTTAGTCTTGTTTTAGAGTTTCTCTTTTGCACTGACACCAGATATAAGATTTTATATCATGTATTAATAGTAAAATCCACATTTATTTATATGCAAAATACCACCATCATGGATAATTAATAGAACATTAATTAAAAGGCATGAAGCTACGTTATTCATTATAAACCAGGAATAAAATAATCTATAATGATGTTGCAGTTCAGAAGAAAATTTTTTAAAAGCTACATGGCTACAGTTTTCTAAATGATATGTTTGCCTCTTATAAGCAATTCATGAATACACATTTTAATTGTGATATAAATAGTCTATTTTCCTTCTCAGCTCCCTCTCACTTATATTCCCTTCAGAAGGAAATAAGGACAATTCAAAAAGAAAAACAGAAATAGATACTTGAAGATCAGCAAAAGCACACAAAATCTAGTTATGAAATTATTCAATACATTGGCAGTTTGTCTGAAAAAGGAATCTTTTTTATTCACTGAGGTTGGCCTGCATTTTAGAAACTTATGCCACTATTACTACCATCTTTCTTGAGTAGAACTGCCAAATTTAGCATTGTCAGGATTATTTTCCATCATGGACAAGAAGCAACTTGAAAACAGAAAATCCTGTCTCATTCTTCCCTGTATCAACCACAGAATGTATGAGAATATCTTCCTCATAGCTTGGTGAAGTCTTCTAAGATCAATGGATCTTGGAGCTTTGGGATATTTACCATGTTTTAATTCTTTCATTCAAATTGCAAAACTAATGCCATGGGGGAGCAGATGTGGCTCAAGTGGTTGAACGACTGTTTCCCACATTGGAGTTCC
>JAQZBX010109266.1:0-10477 GCA_029593785.1 Cabassous unicinctus
CTGTCTGATGGCTTGGACCCTTGCTTCCTGCATGCTAAACCAACAAAGTTTTTGAGAGAACTGTATGAACAAAACCACTGTCAGCTTGGACAAAAGAGGGCATGGAAAGGAGAGAGTGAAGGAGAATCAACTTTAAGAAGAAAACCGTGGAAGCAGAGATCTGGGATTAAGACATCTCCTTGGGCCAAGAGAGGAGCCCCACACATGTGTACAGAGAGGGTGAGTTTGCCCCAGCAGTTGAAGAGGGTGGATGTCCCCTCCCAATGTTTTGGGAGAGTTTTGCCACCCCAGGCTGCAGGGAGGGTGGAGCACATTCCTCAAAGATTAGGGCGGTTAAGGTCAGCACCCCATAGGTCTGAGGGGGGTGTACCTGTCCCCCATGGATTAGAGAAGGCCAGGTGGTCAACCCATTGCTATGAGAGGGTTGAACCTGTATGCCAAATGTTAGAGAAGGCCAAGTGGTCAACCCATTGCTCTGAGAGGGTTGAACCTGTTTGCCAAAGGTAGGGGGGAATGTTGTCTTCACCTCACTGTACTAGGGGAGCTAAGACTCTAACCCAAAGATTGGGTAATGTGTGGCAATCACCCCAGCACCCTTGGAAGGTGAGGTCTGGAGCTTGGTCAACACCCAGATGCTAGAAGAGGGTGGAACCAAGAAAGTAGCCATTGGGCAAGCCTGTGGAAAGGGTGGGTCCCCATGTGGCCACAAGGAGAAGAAACCAACGTCTTAAGAATGACTCTCAGACTTTGAAATTGAATGGAGGATGCCCTGCAGGTTTACTGAACTGTAGAGGATCCATGACTCATGTTTCACATCCCAATTTCTTCTTATGATATTGAAAATGTTTATCCTTTGTCTTTCCATTTGTGTATTGGAAACAGTTAAATGGTTTTGTAAGTTTCAGAGGTCTATAGCAGACAGGACTTTGCCTCAAGATGAACTGTATTTCTTTAAATGTTTAAATGTTTAAATGTTTCATAGCAATGCAAGATGTTGGTGGTGGGGTAATATACAGGGTCCTGCATGGTATATATGATTGTTGTGTAAAATCACAACTTCTCAAATAAAAAAAATAAGTAAATAGAAGACATGAATGATAATCTAAACCAACCCTAACAGACATATACAGAACACTTCACCCAATAGCAGCAGAATACATTCTCCAGGATAGAATATAGGTCACAAAACAAGTCTTAAAAAATTCAAAAATATTGAAATAATACAATGCATCTTCTCTGACCAGAAAGGACTGACACTAGAAATCAATAACTGAAGGAGAAAATTAAACAATCACAAATTTGGAAATTAAACAAAGTGTACTTAGACAACCAATGGGTCAAAGAAAAAAACCACAAGGGAAATTAGGAAATATCTCAAGGTGAACGAAAATTAAAACACAACATATTAAAACTTATGGGATACAGGAAAGACAATGCTGAGAGGGAAATTTATAGCTCTAAATGCTTACATTAAAAAAGAAAAAAGATTTCAAATCAGAGACATAACCTCACAGCTGTTGGATCTAGATAAAAAAGGAGAAAACTAAACCAAATTGAGCAGAAGGGTGAAATAATAAAGATTAAACTGGAGATAAATTAAATAGAATAAAAAACAATAGAGAAAATCAACAAAACAATAGTTAATACTTTGAAAAGATCAATAATATTGAGAAGCCCCCAGCTAGACTGAAAGAGAAAGAACACAAATATCTAAAATTAATAATGAAAAGGGAAACATTACTACTGACCCCACAGAAATAAAAAGGACTGTAAGAGTATAGTATGAACAACTGTATGACAAAAAATTAAATAATCTAGGACAAATTCTTAGAAATGCACAAATGCCTACACTGACTCAAGAAGAAGTAGAAGTTCCCAACAAACCAATAACTTGTAAAGAGATTGAATCATTAATCAGAATCCTCTTAACAAAGCAAAGCCAAGGAGCACATTACTTCACAAGGGAATTATACCAAACATTCCAAGAAGAATTACACCAATCCTGCTCAAACTCTTCCAACAAATTGAAAAGGAGTGAGTACTCTCTAACTCATTCTATGAGATTAACATCACCCTAACACCAAAACCAGATAAATACACGATAAGAAAAGAAAATTACAGACAAATATCTCTTATGAACATAGAGGCAAAAATCTGAACAAAATACAAATCAAGTCCAACAGTTCATTAAAATAATTATATATCACAATCAAGTGGAGATTTATCCCCAGTAGACACTGGTGGTTCAGCATAAGAAAATCAATGAAAGTAATAAACCACATTAACAGAATGAAGTGAAAAAACAACAACAACAACAAAACACAGGATCATCTCTATTGATGCAGAAAAAGCATTTGGCACAATCCAGCACCCCTTTTTGCTAAAAACACTTAGAAAACTAGGAATAGAAGGAAACTTCCTCAACATGATAAGGGGATATATGAAAAACCCACAGCTAACATCATACTCAATGGTGAAAGACTGAAAGTTTTTCCTCTAAGATCAGGAACAAACAAGGGTGCCCACTGTCACCACTGTTATTCAGCATTGTACTCGAAGGGTTCCTGAATAGCCAAAGCCATCTTGAAACACAACAGTGAAACTGGAGAATGCACGCTTTCCAATCTTATTATAAAGCCACATTAGTCAAAAGTGCACAGTACTGGTACAAGGACAGACATGTAGACTAAGGGAATCAAACTGAGAGTTCATAATTCAACCCTCACATTTATGACCAAATGATATTTGACAGGGGTGCCAAAGCCACTCAGTAGGGAAGTAATAGTGTCTTCAACAAATGGTGCTGGGAAAACTGAATGTTTTCATGCTAAAGAATGAAGGTGGACACATATCTCTCACTATATACAAAAATTAACAAAAAATGGATCGAACACCTATATATAAGAAACAGAACTATAAAACTCCTAGAAGAAAACATAGGACAGCATCTTCAACTTCGTGTAATCAATGTTTTTTTAGACTTTATACCCAAAGCACAAGCCACCAAAGACAAACTAGATAAATTGTATCTCAACAAAATTAAAAACTTTTGTGCATCAAAAGGCTTTATCATGATTAGTAAAATGACAATCTACACATGTGAAAAGATATTTGGCAACCACATTTCTGATAAGGGTTTAAAATCCAGAATATAAAAATAAATTCTATAAATCAACAACAAAAAGACAAATAATCCAATTTTTAAAATGGGCAAAAGTCTTGAATAGACATTTCTTCAAAGAAGATACACAAATGGTCAAAAATCACATGAAAAGATGCTCAACATCATTATGTTTGCACTAGGGAAATGCAAATTAAAACTGCCGTGAGACATCATTTCACACCCACCAGAATGGCTACTATTAAAAAAACAACAACAGAAAATTACAAGTATTGGAGAGGTTGTGAAAAAATGGGAACACTCATTCATGGTGGTGAGAGTGTAAAATGATACAAACTTTATGGAAGGCAGTTTGGAAGTTGCTCAGAAAGTTTAGTATAGAATTACCATACAGCCCAGCAATCCTACTTTTAGGTATATGCCCAAAAGAATTAATAGCAGGGACTTGAACAGATATTTGCATAATGACATTCATTAGCATCATTATTCACAATTGCGGAAAGATGGAAGCAACCCAAGTGGCCATGAACTGATGAATGTATAAACAAAATGTGGTATATACACACAATGGAATATTATTCAGCCCTAAAAATGAATGAAGTTCCAATACATGTGACAACCTGGTTCAAACTTGAAGACATCATTTTGAGTGAAATAAGTCAGACACAAATGGACAAATATTGTATGTATTGCTAAAAACACTTAGAAAACTAGGAATAGAAGGAAACTTCCTCAACATGATAAGGGGATATATGAAAAACCCACAGCTAACATCATACTCAATGGTGAAAGACTGAAAGTTTTTCCTCTAAGATCAGGAACAAACAAGGGTGCCACTGTCTTATGAAATAGAGTAAGTCAACTCATAGAGTCAAAAAGTAGAATTTAGGTTACCTTGGGCTAGTGTGGAAATAGGGAATGAGGAGTTATTGCTTAAATAGTTCAGAATTTCTGTTTGGGATGATGGAGAAATTTTGGAAATGGATGTAGTGATGTAGCACAACATTGTGGATGTAATTAACAATACAAATATATATTTGAATGTGGTTAAAAGGAAAAATTTTAAGTTGTATATATGTTACTATAAGTTAAATTAAAAAGAAATCCATGGGACTGAATAACAGAAGCAGCAAATCTTGAAGTAAACCATGAATTACAGTTAATAGTACTATTATAGCATGTTCTTTTATCTTGGTATATTCCAAGAAATATACCACACTAATGCAAGATGTAAATAATAGGGTGTTAGATGGGAACTATTTATTTTATGTATGATTTTTCCGTAAACCTCAACTTCTTGAATTAAAAACAAACAAACAAAAAACCCTGCAAGTGTATGGTGGTGAAAAATATAAGGAAAAACAACTACAATTTGCTGCCACTACATTGATTAGGCTGTCAGCAGTTTTAGTCACCATTGCTTTTGCACTATCAGTGCAAAGGACAACACTGTGAAAGAGGGAAATAAAGTCTTTATATTATTACGAAAATAGTTTTGAGCTTGTGAATTCTTGAGAGGTCCATGGACTGCATTTTGAGAACTGCTGCCTAGAGAAAATTTTGTACATGTATAAAAGGAGACATGTACAATGATGGACATGGACATTGCATCATTATGTAATAGGCAAGAAAAAGGGAAAATCTGAAAATCCCTTAAATATTCATTAGCAATTGAATGAATAAAATGAAATATTAAAAGAGAAATAGAGGTAGAGAGATAGAAAGAGAAGGTGGTACAATTTAACAGTTCGGTAATATGGGTGAAGGAATTTGAGAGTTCTTTATACAATTCTTGTAACTTTTCAGTAAGTCTGTACTATTGCACAATAAACAAGAGATATAAATTAAAAAATAAAATCAAGCAAATCCAGGGATATGTATTTTATAGCAACATGGGGAAAGAAGGTATGTTGCATTTGACATAGCTGTATCATTTGCATGATTCTCTGTATTAGTGAGCAGGAAAGTAAATATTTAGAGAGCATTCCAGTCTGATAGACCTTCTTACCTATGCTGTGAAGCTCTTTGACTGAGATGGATGACAGTGATATTAACTAAGAACTGAAGCAGAGACTGAGAATGAACAGCAGAAGAAAACACAAGAGAATAGGGAGGCACAGAGCCAAACCCCAGAAACATCTGAATTTCAAGCTTCAGAGGCAAAGTTTACACCTCCCCTAATCCCTGAACCCAACATATTTCTGGGAAAAGACAAAGGAAATCCAGATCAGAGTCTGAATACTCTAGTGTCAGGCTCTCTCAAGTATCCTGAAACCCCGGTATAACCGGTCAGCAGGAGAAAGTTGCTGCGTTGTTGTCCCTTTTCTCCCAAGTCTGCTGAGCCAGTTGGTGATTTCTTCAACAGAGAAGCTCCACTCCAGAGACTCTGAGCGTTTCTTGACCTCATTGACTCTAGTCAATATTAATCCCTTCACACCGGAGTCCTATAGAAAATTATTCCTTCAATTCAAAGGCAAGAGGAAAACCAGAGGAGAGCTCAAAGAAGCTGGCTCAGGGGAAGGAAAGGTAGAACAAGGGCTGCCTGCCGAGAGATGTGCCCTACAAGAAACAAACATGCCTTCTCGCTATGGAAAAATTCTAGGAGGTAGAAAAAATTGGGGCTGGAGAATTTGACACCTTTTACAAATGCACTTAGGAGGTATTTGGTGTTTATGCTATAAAATACTCGATAAGAACTTTCACAGGATTATCAAACGATAATTTGTCTTTGCGTAACATTTATGCCCATGAGGTACTTGGGCGTCTCCCCCACAGTACGTTCCTACTCTGCATGGGTGGAAGAGGACCACTTGATCATTCAGAATGAATGCTGCAGTGGTGGGAAGCTGCTATATCTGAAGCCAAGAAGTTTGGCATTCCAAGAGCCAAAACTCAATGATATCCTTCTTAAAATTTCCCTTGGGCTTAAGTAATATCCATAACTCTGGCATGGTGCACCTGGACATCAAACCAAGTAACATCTTCATTTGTCATAAGATGCAAAGTGACTTTCCTATAGTTCCAGAAGAAATTGAAAACGAAGCTGATTGGTTTCTCTCTGCCAATGATGCATAAAATCGGTGACCTGGGCCATGTGACTCGGATAAGCAAACCCAAAGTAAAGCGGGAGATAGTCACTTCCTGGCTAATGAGATTTTGCAGAAGGATTGACACCTTCCTAAAGCAGATGGATTTGTGTTGGGGTTAACAATTTCAGTGGCTGCAGGAGCAGAATCACTATCCACAAATGACATTGAGTGGTATCATATCTGCCAGAGTAACCTTCCAGACAGTCCTCAGAAGCTCTCAGGAAACTTTAAAAATCTACTCAAGAATATGACCTACCTTAATGCAGAGACAGACGTTTGACAGCAGCTCTGGCAAGAAATCGAGTTCTCTGGCCCTCCCTGGGGAAAACTGAAGAGCCTCAGCAGCAGCTGAACTTGGAAAGGCTCAAGACAGCCACACTGGAAAGGAAACTGAGAGAAGCTCAGCAGGCCCAGTCTCCCAAGGAAAATATCCATCAAAGTGACCCTGGGGTCCCTGGAGCCTACACAGGATCAAGAAGTGCCAAACGCCTGGTGGGAGGAAAAAGTGCAAGGTATTCAAGCTTTACCTGTGGGAAATCTTGAGGGAATAGAGTTTTGTTTTCCCTTTTACCATTCTCCATAAGAATTCATTTCACACCAACCATCCTTCTACTATACAGATTACAGAAATAGATATTGTCCCAACTTTCCTCCTATAAAATTGAAAAGTTAACCAACTTGAATGCCCAAAGATTTCAAAAGCCACTCCTAATCCTAATCCTAATCCTAAACAATTAAGGATTATTAGCAAGATTGTCCCAAGTATAATAATTGATAGACATTTCTCTTCTCTTTTTTTATATTCCCCAAACCACCTTTCCACAATTTATGCGCTTCCCACATTTGTTCTCACAAACGGAAAGCATGGGCCTCTGAATTGAAAGAAGAGAAGGAAGAAGCCTTAGGCGTGGCCTATGGACTAAGAGGTTGCTGTTGCCAATTACTAAGGTTAAGATGTCTCTCACTGTACCATAGAAAAGAATAAAACTTGTTTTGAATTAAGGCAACAGTTTATGAGAAAATTTGCCTGGATTTCAACAGTTCTTCCCTGTTGTATGATACTATTCCTAAAAGAGAATTCTCAGTCATTTTGAACTAGTGGTTCTCCTAATGCATTTTCTGGATGAAGACAATCCTTTTTCCCTGATGTTGTATTTATTAAATAAATGGCTTCACCATTATGTGAGGTGGGTGGAAATAAGACTACGTATAACTTGAGTATTTCTGTTCTGGCTGTTAACTTATTGGACAAAGACACTGGGAATAGAGGGCACGAGGGAAATTTGACTTGGCCATTCTCCCTCAACCTGTTTGCTGTGAGTCTTTTGCGGCTGTTATGACTATTTTTGATTTTCTGGCTGTCACCAATTTCTCTGGATCTTATGATCAGACTTGGGCTTTGTTTCCTGTGATTTTACCATATTTTATTCGAATCCTTTTCTTTATGCATATTTTTAAAGGAATAGAGTATTTTTTACAGGTCTTTTTAAAATTTATTTTTATTTTTTTTAAAGGAAGCTTTAGATTATATGAATGTTAACATCAAAAATATAGGGGATTCCCATGTACCCCACCCCCTCCTCCTCCCACACTTTCCCCCATTAACAACATCTTTTATTAGTGTGGTACATTTGTTACAATTGATGAACACATTGAAACATTGCTACTAACCATGAACTATAGTTTATATGCTGAGTTTGGCTTAGAGATAGGCCATATTTGAACAAAGAGGCTCTCAGGAGTTAACTCTTAGGCAATATGTAATATTGAGCTTATTTTCAATTTCACTAGAAAAGGTTCATAAGTACAACCATCAATATCAAGGGCCTGGCATAATGGTCTGTTCTCCTTCACTAGGCACGGCCCATGCACTCATGGGATTCTTGCCTCTCTTTAGAGAATGTAGCAGGACTTCCCAGGATGGGAATTCAATATTCTTTCGGTTATTGTGTGCATCTCCACTCACCAATTCAGTGCCCCATGACCACATGAACATATTCATATGCAATAGAATATGTTCACATAGTCATGGCATAGAAGAATGCCCCAGGTGCATCCTTCCCCACACATCCCCAAAACCAACTTCCCACACAGTGATCCTCCCCTGCCACAGTTGTGACCCTTTTGTGATCCATAACCTCCCCAAAAACAAAGCTAAAAAAATTTAAATAAATAAATAATAAAATAAAATAAAAATAAATACCAAATAAAATACAAAAATAAAAAATAAAATTTTTTTTCAATGTGTCTTTCATCACCGTAAGATATGTTATCTTTTATGTAGAGTGACAATTTCTTCCATATGTTTTCCCAGTGTCTTATATTTTTCCACTTTATCTTCAAAGAAGCTTTAATTTACAGAAAAATCACATAGAAAATATAGGGGATTTCCATATACCCAAACCCCTCCTCCTCTGCCACTCTCCCCTATTAATAACATTTTACATGTATACGATACATTTGTTACAATTAATGTACAAATATTGTAAGATTGCTACTAACAATATTCAATGGTTTACATTATGGTTTACATTTTGCACTGTACACTTTTATAGGTTTTGACAAAATTTAAAATGGCCTGTATCCATCATTGCAAGATCATGCCGAACAATTCCAATGTCCTAACAATACCCTATGTTCCATCTATTCTATTCTTCACCCCCCCTTCCCTAAGGACATATAGTAACCACTATGTTTCAATTTTTGAAGAATAAGGTTCATAGTTACATGCAATAATATTGAAGACCTGACTTATTGGTCTGTTTTCTTATATTAGGCACTGCCTATGTTCTTGAGAGATTCTTGTCTCTCTAATTGAGAATATAGCAGGACTCCCCAGGATGGGAATTTAATATTTTCTTATTTATTGTGTGGGTCTCCACCCACTGATATAACCCACTATGACAAGATGAACACTTACATATTCCATAAGAGCATGCCCCAACTGTGCTCTATCCTACATATACCCTGTAGCCGTTGGCCAATTTAATGTTTATGAATTCCAAAAATATAATTGGATCATGCTTGTAAACTGATCTGTTAATCTGAGCATGATTAAGTTATGATTAGGGCGTTGACTGGGCCACATCAGTAGGGCGTTGAGCCCCACCCCTTGGTGGGTGGGGAATCAAATATAAAAGGCATGGCAAGAACAGAGTTGAAGCAGTTTATTGAGAAGCAATTTTGATGTTGGAGAAAAGGCCACAGAAGTAGAGAAGTGAGCCGTTCACCTGATAGTCTACAGCTGACCTTGTGGAGGAACTTGAAGAGCTAAGCCCGGAGAGAAACGCAGCCCTGGGAAGAGAGGAACACAAGAATCCTGAACCCTGGCAAATGTCAGCAGCTGTCTTGCTCCAACACGTGGCAATGGACTTTGGTGAGAGAAGAAATGTAACGTTTTATGGCCTGGTATCTGTGGACTTCTATCCCAAATAAATACCCTTTATAAAGACCAACCCATTTTTGGTATTTCACATTAGCATCCCTTTGTCTGACTAATACAGAATTTGGTACCGAGGAGTGGGGAACTGCTTTTGCATATACCAAAATGTTGGAATGGTTTTATTAATGGGTAAGGGGTATTTTTTGGGAAGAATTGTGAAATGCTTGATGGAAAAGGCCTAGATCACTTTGAAGAGACTGTTGATAGTAATATGGACACTAAAGAGACTTTCTATGATGCCTTAGAAGTGAATGATGAAATTTTTATTGGAAACTGGAGGAAAGGCGATCCATGTTTTAAAGTTGCAGAGAACTTAGCAAGATTAACTCCTGGTGTTATATGGAAGACAGAATTTGAAAATGGCGAACCTGAGCATTTAGCTGAAGAACTTTCCAAAGTAAACCTGGAGAATGTGGCTTGGCTTCTCCTTGCAGCTTATAGCAAAATACTAGATGAGCAAAATACACTAAGGACTGAACTTTTGGGCACAAAGAAAAGAGAAACTGATTCTGGAACTTCCAAGTTTCTGGAAATCAAATTCCCAGATGAAAATGCCCTTTTTGAAGACTTTACTAAACTTGGAACTCGTAACTCAGAATTGAAGATGCAGTAATCTCAGAAAGACTTGTGGAAAGTCTTACTGTCTGATGGCTTGGACCCCTGCATCCTGCATGCTAAACCAACAAAGTTTTTGAGAGAGCTGTATGAAAAAAACCACTGTTTGCTTGGACTAAAAAGGACATGTAAAGGAGACATTGAAGAATAAACAGCTTTAAGGAGAAAACCGTGGAAGCAGAGATCTGGAATTAAGACATCTCCTTGGGT
>JAQZBX010109267.1:0-10486 GCA_029593785.1 Cabassous unicinctus
AAAAAAAAAAAAAAAAGAAAAGATGCTTAACATTATTAGTCATTAGGGAGCTATAAATTAAAACCACCATTTCAAACACACTAGAATGGTTATAATGAAAAAGACAATAACAAGTGTTGACAAGGATGTAGAGAAACTGGAACTCTCAAACTTTGCTAGTGAAAATGAGGTAATGATACAGCAGCTTTCAAAAAGAGTTTGGCAATTTCTTAAAAAGTTAAGCATAGGCTATCTCTGCCTAGAGGAGCCCACACCAAATCTTGGTGTGTATTTTCATCTTTCACTCTCATTTCTCAACAAACTCTGTTCTTTCCCTCATTTCCCAAATAAATTCTTTTTACTGGCCTAACTGAAAAAAAAAAAAAAGTTAAGCATAAACTTACTATATGACTCAGCTATTCCGCTCCTAGGAATCTACCCATGAAAAATGAAAACACGTGGCCATGCAAAGACTTGTATGTTAACGTTCACAGCTTCATTATTCATAATAGCCCCAAACTGGAAACAACCCAAATGTCCATCAACTTATGAATGGATAAAAAAACATGATTCATTCATATAATGGATAATATTCAGCAATAAAAAGAAATGCACTATTGATATATCCTATAACATAGATAAATCTCAAAAATATATGAAGCGAAAGAAGCCAGATGCATGACTTATTGTATGACTCTATTTGTGTGATATGTCCAGAAAAGGAAAATCTAGAGAGACAGAAAGTGGATCACTGACTGCCAGGGCTGAGGGTGAGAGCAGAGATAACAAACGATCTTTTTATGGTGATGGAAGTGTTTTAAAACTGGATTGTGGTGATGGTTGCTCAACTATAAATGTACAAAAACTCATTGAGTTGGATGAATTTAATGGTATATAAATAATGCATCAATAAAGACTGTTAAAAAAAAAGGAAAAGAAAGTAAGGTCATATTTTCCATGAGGTCTACTCTGACCCCTCAACCCACTGTCTCCTCCAGGAAACCTAACCCCTCATACTCTGCTCTGATTTTTTTTTTTTTTAAGCATTTATCACCTTTTACTAAGCTGTAAGATTTTCTTATAACTCCCTCTGTTAGAATATAAGTTTCATGAAGTCAGGAGCTTTTAGTCTGTTTTGATCACTGACATGTACACTTAGTACCTAAAACGGTGCCTGCTACATGGTGGCACATAAATATATGTTGAAAAGTTGAATGAATGAAGAACACTTGATTGGAGAATCTTTGTGATTCCTTCCAGCTCTAAAATTCTATGATCAAGGTTAGGCTTTGGGGGGAGGGTCTTTCTAGAGGCTTTTCTTGGTCCTCAGTAGAACCATTGCCCAGACTAAGTTGGTATTAGGATCTGGGGCAAGAGGTGAGGCAGGGAAGCCCCCTGGCTGAGAGTCTAACTTCCTCTTTCTTGAGGAGTCAGAGATGATTCATTTTCCCCTTCCCATGCATTGTGTAGCCTCTACCATATTTCCTTTCCTTCTGATGTCAGTTGATCTGTCTGTACAGAGTTCCCTTGAGCATACTGGTGAACGTGTGTTTGTGTGTGAAGATAGAGGAGAAGCAAGCGGAGGGCAGGAGGGAGGTGTGTGCTGGCACATAGAGCAGCACCAGATCTTCCAGAGGTTATGTGTCTGTCCAGGAGCCTTCTCCCACCTCTCGTTGCCACTACTGAGGCGGAATGGTGTTCCTGGCACCGGATGATTTCTCAGCTGCTAACACCGTTCCTGACATATTTACCTATGGAAAGCTCTTGCTTTGTATAAACATTTACAAACACCTTGATCAACTTGTGAAAATGTGACACTCTTTTGGAAGTCAGCCTTCTTGGGCTGTGGGGCTCAGCAATTTATTTTTGCAAGATGGAGGCAGATATGTGGGTTTCTGGGTGCCTATGAACTTCCCACTTAGAAAAACCTCTTGAACAGGGACAGAACCTTCTGAGGCCCAGAGAGAGGGGGAAAAAAGCACCGAGCAGTCCCCAGATAATGAGGTGTGGAAAATGGAGGCTGTGGGGCTAGGGTCTCTGGCTCCCAAAAGTATATCTGGGGAACAGGGGGTGCCAAGATTGTGTTTCTGAAGCCTTTCCCTGGCTCTGTGGGCCCTGGGGCAGTGTGAAGGCTCAGACCAGTCTTCTGGGGGTCCCTGGGGCTGGAAAGAGACCTGTATTTCCAGTCTATGTTCTTAATGGAGGCAGCAGTAAGTGTGAGCAGAGTTTGGAAACTGGGAGGGACATGCCTTAGCAGGAAGGACAAGAGCTTTGGAGCCAGAAATACCCGAGTTCTGATTCTGACTCTTTTGCTTTCTTGTATGACCTTGGGCAAGTTGATAGTTCTCTTCGTGCATCAGCAACTCATCCTTAAAAGGAGACATCAGGCCAACCTGGCATGGATGTTAAGAGGGTAAATAAAAGCATGTGTATGGCTCGTCCAGTGCAGTGCCTGGAATATAAAGGCGATCACTAGTGCTGCCCATTCTCTTCGCTTTGTTCTCCATTCAGGGCCTACTGAAGCCATGTTCTTCTTGTGGACAGACAATGTATCTGGCCTTGGATCGTTCTATCCCTGCTCAATCGTGCATACCCATAGCACAACTGCCTGGCGTTTGGGACCATCAGGAACCCTGAATGGCAGGTTTGATGCTGTATCCTGTCCCCAGTCAACCCATTAGAACTTCTCGTGAGTGAAAGCCAGTCTGATAAGCATGGGCATTATTGCACTTGCCCTGACATCCTGCTGTCATTGCTCATCCTTTCCTGCCATATACCTTTTGCTCCTGTTGGGAACCCTACCTTGCAGGCCTGGTTCCTCCATGGCCAATTCTCACCTTGATCTTCTGCCTACATAAACTTCCAGCCTTGGAGCGCCCACATCCCTCCTTCATATTATACCATGTCTCTGCTGCCTTTCAAACTTGGCTTCAAGGGCACTTTCTCCAGAAATGCAGCCCATTGCCTCTGACCTTTCTACTCTCTCTAGTGCCTTTCTCTCCAAATGCTGAGATATTATTTTATGTGTTGTGTATGTCACAAGGTTGGCATATCAGGTTCTTCATCTTCTTTTTTTTTTAAGCCACAATGTTCATGCTCTTATATGCGACATTCTACGGCTTACCCTGCTTTTGTTGGCAGGGTAGGAGCAGAGTTTTGAAATAAGCTTAACAGTTTCTAACTGTTACTACTTCCCTTTGTGACAATTCTACCCCACCATGGAGACATCATTGTGTCTTGATACTCCAATTGAGAGCTTCCGGGCTAATGGTCCCCTCTGGACTGGAATTTTTTCTAAGGAGTCTGTGATGGATTGTTTTATGAGGACACCTGCATAGGAAGAGAAAACTCTTTAATGGGTCTGGATCTCTTCTCACTGCATCTTCCCCTCTCTTAGGCCAACCCCAGTAACACTCACTCAGCTGCAGAGTTGGGATAGTTGCAGCCATCATCTCATATCTGTGGGGAAGGAATCGATTACTTCCCCATAGCAACAGGCATGTGGGAAAACTCAGCCTCTGCTTGTATACTGCCAGCGATGGAGAGTTTACTACCTGACAAAACTCTGACTATTAGTTTTAATTGTGGAGATAAAAATCTCCCTCCCTGGTCCTGGTTCTGCCCTGTGGAGCTGCACGGAATAAATCTATTTCCTGTCTTCAAATATTTGAAAGGGTTCCTATTCCTCTAAGTCTTCTCTTTAACAAGGCAAACCTCTTGTTTCTTTTCATTGCATGCACAATATAACTCTACTTCAGGGACCCTGTGCTCTGTCCATGGTGCTGACAGATCACGGGCTGGCCTGGGGCAAGGACTGGGTCTACCAGGGCTATTGACAAGTGAGTGCTCTCTGCTGCTGCTCCCCTCCATCAAGTCCCTGGGGCCTGAGTTCCCTTGTGATGCCCTCCTGGTGCCTCGGGGACCAGCCCACAAATGGAGAATAATGGTCGAAGGTGGGGAAGGGAGGGTCACACAAGGGCCAGCTGCTGGGGCCCACCAGAGCTCTGCAGGGTTAAGTGTGGGGTGTGGGAAGAAGTCAAGCAGACAGAGCTGTTGGTGGTGCCTCTCCTCTCTAGAGCCTGTAAGCATGTCACCCTGGCATGGGGTGATGAGGAAAGGGATACCCCCCATCTCAGGGGGTGGGCACAAGGGCTACACAAAGAGTCACCCCCAGGCTGCCTGGTGAGGCAGAGGGTCATGGTCCCCAAGTGCCTCTCTCCAGCTGATCCAGCAGCACAGTCCCCATCACAGCCCCAGAATCACAAGTCTGTGGCTGTTCACATACCCAAGGCAGCTGTGCATTTTCCCTCTGCAGAAAAATGGACCATGGCCATGAGACCCAGACCTGGCTCCTCCGTTGGGGTTTTGCACCCTCTGTCTTGTCCTAGCCTGGCCAGGGGGACCTTCCCTGGACTCTGGGCCCTGCCCACTCCCCACTGCCCCCCTCTTTCCAGGACTGCTCCTACTCTTGGGCATCGTGAGTCTGCCTTGGGTTGTATGGCTTCTTCTCGCCCTGCCCTTGCCCCCTTGGCTGCTGGGGGAAGGCTTCCATTTCGTGGCATTTTCCTTTCTCATTTCATGCTGTAATGGAGATTCATGGCCAGCTTAAAATCCGTAATTTGCCATGAAACCCTTGCTGCGGGCCCAGGCTGAGGTCAGAGTAGAGAAGTAGTGGGCTATTTTTAGCCTGTGGAGGTCTCCCCGTCCAGCTGCCACCTCTCTGAGCTTGCCCCAAGGCTGACATCAGACAGAGACCTGGGCTGGACACCTGGGAGGCCCGGGAAGCTGGTGCCAGGAAAATGCTGATTCATCTGGGGGTGTGATGGGCTGGCCCTGTCCTCCCTCTCAGGCCTGCTGGGACTCTGCCTCATCCATTCCATTAAGGGGAATCAAGGGAGAAGAAGCGAGATGTGTGCTGGTGGTGACTTGCTCCAACTACTCCATTCTTTGCCAGGCTTGACAAGGGGTGAGAGTCAAATTCCAAGAATTTGTCCACTTTCCAACAGTGCCTGATTCCCTTGACTGAGCATCCTTGTGTCTTTCCATCTTGGGACTCTGATGATTCCTTCCTGCTTAGAATCATGCTCATGTGTGCACGCATGTGTGTACATATGTGTGCACCAGTGCATATGTCCTTGAGGCTAAGGGACTTGTGTATATGAGTGTGTGTATGGATGATTGATTCATAAACAGGGAGCCTTTTAAATGGCCAGTGGCCAGCTGGGCTTCCTGACCGAGGATCCCAAGAGAAAACCAGGACAGATATGTGCTCTGCCTGCGTTTTTTTCAGGCTTGCAGGGATGTTGCAAGCCATGTCCAGGCCAGAGGAAACAGCCCTGGGATGGGCAGGTGGGTGAGGCCTCCGAAGGCAGCTCTATCTTGAAGGTTATGGGAAAGTGGCTTGAATTTCCTGGGCTGCCCTGGGGCTTCTGGTTCCATGCTGTTCAGAGGATGCCAGAGGATCAAGGTCCTGACTTTTGCAAATCTCCCTGGTCTGAGCTCACACTTGCCTTGGCTGAGACGAGGAGCCTGCTCAGCATCTTCCAGGGTCATGCTTGGTTAGAGCAGCTGAAGGGCACGTTGCCCTTGCTCTCAGGAGCCAGGGAAGAGGGACTCAGAGAACAATGCCCTTCGCGCCCCGCCCCTATCCATGGCAAAAGGAGGGAGAATCGTGGTCAAACTGCGGAGTGGATTTGCACTCTGTCTTCCCAGCTCCTAGGAGCTATCAGGGAGAAAGCAGGTCCTGAGAGGTTAAGCATCATTATCCCGGGTCACACAGCTGGTTGGTGGCAGGACTAGGGCAGGGACACCATTCTCCCGACCCCCAGGCTGGGTCCCGCTGCCCCTGCTTGGACCTGGAGAACTGCCAGTGCTTTCAGCGTGGTGGCAGCATGCTGGCATGCTTTGGGTCTGTGCACCGAGCTGCTCAGAGAGCTCAAGCCATTTGGTGATGGGGTGGGGACTCTGGATGGGCGTGGGGGGCAGGATCAAGAGGGGGCACCTTCTGTCTACAACAGATCCTGAGTGGGCTCCTGTGGAACTTCCCTGCCTTTCCCTGTCCTGGGGTCGAAAGCAAGAGATGCTGTAGGGAGGGGGGATGGTCCTGGAGGTGGGGGCTGGGGATACTGCTCCTAGCTTTAAAAGTAGTGAGCATTGCCCAAGGCAGTGTCAGACATCTGAGCCAATCCAGAAAGGCCACTGAATTAGACAGGCTAGCTCTCCTCTGGTCGGCAGAGTGGGTACTAGTTGACCTTGGTGGTGCTGGGGTGGGGGTAGGGGATAGGGTGCTTTGCAGAGTCCCCTCCCCTTCTTGGAGAGGACCCTGTCTGGCCTCTGCTGACAGAGAAGGGAAGTGCTGTTTGTCACCATCCCTGAGAGCTCCTCTGGAAGGTCGTTGGCACCTGTGGGTCTCTTTCTACCACCTCATTTCCCACCATGATGGATGGGCCGCAGGCTAGAGAGAAGAGGGGTTCTTTTGACACCCCACTGGGGCTGGGATGGAGACGGGGGGGATGGAGTAGGGATAGAGGGGGGCATTCATTCCCATGGAAATATGGCAATTAAGTGGGGACAGGGAAACTGTTGGGGTGACAGTCTTAGAGTGCCTCAGGGGGGAGGGTCCCCAGTACTCCAGCCAGGAAACCAACACACTTGGACCCAAGGGCTACAGTGGCCTCCAGGGAGACCCTCTATCTCCCCCCCATCCCCCACCAAGTGCTATGGGCAGCTACTTAGGGTGGCATATGGCTCTGAGCCCATAGTGTGGACCACATAGGTCAGGGAGCTTATAATATAATGCAGAAGAGAGAGATGCTAAGTCAGCCTAGTTTAACTCAATGATCCCCAAGCCGGAGCAGGTAATCATAGAGTTAAACAGGGAGGGTGAGCAGGGGTGTGTGGTGGCTAAAGAGAGGGGGAGGAGGGAAATCTGATTCTGGACTTGGGGACATTGGGGGTGGAGAGGGCAGTAGGAAGGGAAGGGGAAGCAGCTGGTGGCAGGGGTGGGGTTTGGGGGTGGTGGTGAGGTGCATAATAGCTCAGATGTCTTCACCCACATGGAACTGCAGCAGATAAGGATGCTTTTTTTTTTTTTTCTCCCCTCTCATCTTGGGCTTGTTTGCTGCCCCCTTGCAGGGTAATGAAAGTGGCAGGAAACAGGCACGCGGCACAAATGAGATACGGCACCTCAGACCAGGCCGGGGCCCAGGCAAAACACGCTTAATAAGGAGATAAGGAAATCAATTCCGCTTGTCTTCCCAGGCGTGAGCACCTGGGAAGGGCCTGCAGGCTTTTCTGCCTCGCTTGCAGGATGGAAAAAGCTTCTCCGGGTCAGAATCTGATTCCCCAGGTAGGTGGAGTCGCTTCTTGGTGTCTTAACATTGCCGGAATAATAGTACAAATGACAATACCAATTATTATAATAACCGCCAATATTTACCTGCCCTTTGTATCAGACACTACAACCTATGAGTGTAGGTGCCATTCTTTCTCCCATTTTACACATGGGGAAACTGAGGCACGCCGTGGTAAAGTGGCACGGCCAGGTTTCATGTGTAGACGATCTAGCTTCCGGAATTGGGGCTCCAGCTCATGAGGCCATATTGCCTCTCTAGACACAACAAAACAAAGCACCACGTGTATTTGGGGCTTACTATATGCCAGGCTCTGTTTTTTTTAATTTTTTTTACTTTTTAAATTATTTTTTATTTTACCGGGAGGTCCCGGGAATTGAACACACGTCTCTCCATATGGGAGACGGACGCCCAATCATTTGAGCCACATCCGCCCCCAGGCTCTGTTTTTATTTATTTTTTGAGGTACCAGAGGCCGGGACCCAGGCCCTTGTATTTGGGAAGCTGGTGCTCAACCACTGAGCCACATTGGCTTCCCTGAGTCGGTTTTTTCGTTTGTTTTGCTTGTTGTTTGTTTTTGTTTTTTCAGGAGGCACCAGGAACCGAACCTGGCACCTGCCATGTGGGAGGCGGGTGCTCAACTTCTTGTAGGCTCTGTTCTTTATGGTGAGGCTCTGTGTCAGCTCCGCCACTACCCAGTGTGCCCCCTAAGCCCTGTTCTTTCAGTGCAACCGCCATAACAAGCATTCATTGAGTACCTCATATGTGTTCCAGGCTGTGCTAGGCATGGGGGATGCAAAGATGAACAAGATATGGCCCCCGCCCCTGGGAAGCCCAGTGGCAAGACAAACTCGCAATGGACCGCATGGAGTGCTATGATGGAGGCCAGCGCAGAAGGTTTAGCGAGCACGGACAGGGAGAGTCAGACCATGTGGGGTTCCAGAAAGACTTCCTGGAGGAGGCAATGACTAAGATGAAGCCTGACAGACACCAGAGTTAGCCAGGGGAGGCCAGGTGTGGGGAGGGCAAGGGATGTTGCTAGCTTGCTGTTATTCCTGGAGCAAGAAGGGTCTGGGGTTGGGGACGGCACAGATGCCGGGCTTCAGAGGGATTCAGGTGGTGTGGCAGGGAGCTTGGGCTTTTTTCTGCAGAGATGCTTTCTCCGCCTTGAGTCCCTGCTGCTCAGACTATCCCCTGGTGACTTGGCCAGGGGTGACTGTGAGTGCATATCCTACCACCAGATTCTGGAAGGATGGTTTTAGAAGTCAGCTCTCTCAGGTGGCTTCAGCTGTGCCTTCCCTTGTTGCATGACCCTGAGCTATAGAATGTTCTTCTCTGGACTCCATTCTACCCAGGAGATGAGGGGATTTGGTAATTAAGAGATGCTGCCAATGCCGTAGTCTTAGGAGCTCTCTGCCCTCCGCTCCTGGGCAGAGGGGCAGCAAAGGGAGCTCGGGTTTCTGGAAAATTCAAAACAAAACAAGTTAAGGACACATTTGGGCCTTATCTGTGTGTCCTTCTCCGTATTTGGGGCTTGGCATCATTTTAAAAGATACTCTTTTTATTTGAATGGACTTAGCCTCCAAAACTAAATAGTTCATGCTGATTTAGGAAGCCTTATTTCTAATGGGAGCCACAGACAGTAGAATTAATATTAGAATGGGCAAGAAGAAGAGGGAGATGGGGAGAGAGAGGGGGGAAATACCCTTTTTAATAATTTTTCTGACAGCCAACATCCTCCTCACTACTTCTGATCCCCCTTAGCCTGCTCTACTTTTTCATAGCGCTCATTACTATCAAACATCCTACACAGTTTATGTACTTTATGTGTTTATTTTTTATCTACTGTCCCTGCACTGGAACACAAGCTCCACTATGGCTGAGTCGGTTTTCTCTCCCATTCACTGATGACTCCCACAAGCCTCCATCAATGCATGGTGCATAATAGGTGTTCAGGAAATCTTTGGGTGCTGGAATCCATGGCACCCATTTTTGTCCTGCTCTGGGACCTTCAGCTCTTGGTACCCAAATTTCCAGGCAGATAAGACAATCCAGTGGAAAGACACACAACCCTGGCTCTTGCACAGTTTAGATAATTTCAACTCTGGGTCCCTGCAGATGGGGAAAGGAGCAGTTGGTACCCGTGAGTGCGTGTGTGAGTGCGGGCATGTGTGCGTGTGGGTGATTTTAAAATATGTGGTGCTTCACTGTTTACAGAGGAAGAGTGTGTGTGATAAATACATAACAATTCTATGCAATTGATATTTTTATTATCCCCATTTTATAGACAAAGAGCCACAAACTCATTCCTTCATTCCTTCATTTTTGTAAAAACAAACGTTACTGAGCATCTATTTGGGGCGAAGTGCAGAGTTGAAGCCAAGAAGCCCGGTTCTAGCCCTAAGGACCTTGCCGGAGGTCACACATCATTAAGCTGGCTCAGGGCACTCTACTTCCCAGCCAGGGCCCTTCCCACGACACCAGAGTTCTGCATGTGGGCAGGGGGTCCTTTGTTGCCAGTCTAAGCCGATTCTCTGCAGAGAAGGCTGGGAACACCGGGAAACTGCTTGCGGAGGCCTTAGCCGGGAACCAACTTTAGAACCCTAGGGCTGGACAGAGCTTTGAGAGGACAGCCAACCCGTCTCCCAGCCTCCAAGCACGATGCTGTCAAACCACCCTAATCAACGACCTTCTGTGCCTTAGTGACCACGTGATTCCAGGTTCCAGTGGGCAAGGAGCCACCACTTCCGTAAGATAGTTGGTGCGGCAGAACTCATGGCCATTTGGGAGCTGGGAAGCTCTTAGAGATTATATCTGTCACCACCTCCCATTGAGAGATGAGGAAACTGAGGCCCCGAGGGCCAGACCACACAGCTGGTTAGTGGTGGGACCAAGCCTAGTGCCTCCAAGTCTGCTGCTCTTTCCATCACACTGATTCCTGAGACATGCGGGGAATCGAAAGAAGCCTGTCTTGACCTGGTCCAAATCAAGGCCTGGTCCTCAGCAGGTAGCTGCACCACAGTGGGGTGCTGCCTGACCGTGGGGTCCCTGCTGCTATGCCCTCCAGCCCACAATTTGCCTTGCTCAGCTTCACAAGCTCAGCCCCTCCTCTCCTCTTCCCCTCCTTACCCCAGCTTGCTCCCTCCCTTTGCCTC
>JAQZBX010109268.1:0-10463 GCA_029593785.1 Cabassous unicinctus
TTTTTTCCCCTTAATAGTATATATCTGTCATGTATCCAATATCTTTTATCTCACCTTTTATTTACTTTTCTTTGTTCTCTCCTCCCTGTGACTGGTTCATAAATTTGTTCTTTACAGCTCCAACTGAATTTCTGATATATAAGATATGTTCTTTGTAGCATTCCATTTGTCCTTTGCTTCTTTTTTGCCATTATCTTTCATGCCAACTATTCCCAAATTTACTTTTTCTGTCCTTATAATGGCCTGTGTTTTTGTCATAGATAATTTTCCTTATTGAGAACATGTAGAAATGACATTTAAATTTGGTTTTGCAAAAAAATCTATTCCAAGCATATGCATTTCTCCTATACTCCAGGCAAATATGCTCATTTCTTTTTGTGGCAATATTTTTCCCTATGTCTCAATTGGGATTTTGTCTGTTTATGCAACTATTCAAAAAAGGAGTTCTACTCTGATGGTTATCTCTTTCATCTCTTTTACCCTGATCCCTAGAGCTTCTTTCCATGGAACAACAGCATGCTATAGAGAGAACAGGAAAGCCGAAGTGATGCACAATTTTTAAAAAAATTTACACTAGTGCCTCTGCTGGGACCATGTAGGAAGATAAATGACTATCATGAGCAGTGCGCAAGATACTCTTGAGAAATCTTCAAGCTCAATATATTCCTGGTTATCCACCATATAAACTATTTCTCGGTTTATCCGGTATTTTCCTCTGCATGATTACTCCCAAACTGCACTTCGATTCTTCTCTCTTTTGTGGTTGCAAAACATAAAACTGTACAATTTATTCTTTTCTATCATTGTAGTATCATTTGTGTATCTCAAAGTATGTAGCTGAATGAGTCTTTTCATCTGCTAAAGATTCAGTGTATTCTATTTTTACAAAGCAAATATATATTTCCAAACATGTATGACTAAATGATGTGTCTCTTATATACATATTTCTTCACCTAAAAATTTACTACCTTGTATAACAATAAAATTTCTAATGTGACCAGTATTACCCAGCAGAGTCTTTGTCTTTTGCATAGTTATGATGCAGGGATTGTCATAAAACTTTGTGAGATAGTAAGAAATCTCTTTGAAGTAAATGAATTTATCAGTCTGAAAAACAGGCATAAGTTTGAAAAAAAAATACAAACTAGATTTCAATTTCATAAATAAATCGTGAGGCATGTAAAAAAAGAATGATCTTGTTAAGTTACAATGTAACATGTGCTATGTGCCTGGATAAAAGTAAACAGTAACTGTTAGAGGTTGTTGATGTAGTTGTGGTTGTGGTTGTTGGAACTATCTACTCAGAGGTACCTCTGACCTTGATATAAATCAGATTTTTAGGGAAGATTTTCCCACAGAAATTGCAAATACAAATTGTATGCATGCCATGCATATGCTTCTTTCCTTGACATAGAAATTGAATATGGCTGTGGATTTTAAAAAATGTGACCCTGGGAATAGACTTACAGATTATTGAAACATTCTGATCAAGGCAAATGTGGGCATCTGCCAGCTAAGTCTATGGAAATAGCACATCATGGTGGGGCAGAGATTTCAGATTTCAGTTTTGGTTTTGTTTACACCACTGAAAGTCAAGAAACTTTAGAAATCTAGAATAGAAAGAATCTAAAAATACTCAGTGTCTAGTTTCAGGACCTCTTTATGGTCTATCTACAAAGGCTTTCAGTTTAACTTTAAGACTGGAAATCACTGGAGGTTTTTAAGTTGAGGAGAAACATGGATACATCTGTTTTGAGAATAGAAGGGTAATGGGGAAAGCAGAGAGAGCAATTAGGAAGCTATTGCAATAATGAGAAATGATTGTGACTTTGACCAGGATGATAGTGGTAGGTGTAGGGCAATGTGGAAAGATTCAGTATATTTATTGATGGTAGAGCCCACAGGTTTTACTGACAGGATTGTATGTAAGATGGCAAAGAGATTAGTCAAGAATGATTCCATGTTTTATTCCTTTAAAAACTAAAAGAGTGCAGTGGCCATTTACTGAGATGAAGAAGAGTGTGGAAAGAACAAGTTTGGAAGGGAAAATAATTTTAGTTTTAAACATTTTAAATTCAAGACACCTATTTAATCATTCAGTGGTGATGTTGAGTAGGCAGTTGGATATAATGTCTGGAGTTCAGAGGAAAGATCTGGACTAGAGATGTAAATTTGGGAATCATTAACATGTAGGTGAAATTTGCATTTCTGAGCTTGGATGACATCACCCAGGGTATGAATGTAGAAAGAGAGAATAGAAGTCTGAAAAGTGAGTCATTAGACTCTCCAACTTAGTCAGATGAAGAGAATGAAATCTAAAAGAGATTGAGAATCTAAAAACCAAATGAAGAAATATGTGAAAGAAGTGCTTGTGACATGTTGATCATTGTTTAAGTGAAAAAAAGAAAAAAAGAATAGATTAAGAATTGATCATTGGCTTTTGCATTAATGAGATTGTTGGTGGGTAAATTTGCAAGGAACTGTTTTGGTGGAGTTATGGAAGTAGAAGCCTAATTGAAAGTGAATTGAAGACATATATTTTAGACAACTCTTTGACAAATATTACTGATAATGGGTAAGAGTAAAATACAGCGATAACTACAGAAGGACTCTGGGTTCATCTTTACCAAATTGGGAGATATAATAGTATGTTAATGTGCTGAAAGAATGATCCAACAGAGGGGAAAAACATGACCATGATGGTGCATGTGAGAGATAGGGCAACCATTGGAGTGAGGTTCTTGAATAAGGAAGAAGGAATAGGAATCTGGTGTACAAGTGAAAAGCTGTCCTTAGAGGAACACAGTCCTTGGATGGTACAGTATATTTGCCTAGGTGCAGGGATATCAGTACATAAGATGGTGAGGGTGACTGAAAAATTTCTTCCAATTATTTTCTATTTTCTTCATCATCTGAGAATGAAGATTGGGAAAGAGATATGGGAGATTTGAATAAGATTGGACAAAGTATGAAATAGTGTATAAGTTTTCTATTGTTGCTTAACAAAACCCTCAATATCTAGTTGATTAGAAAACAATGATCATATATTTTGCTCACAAAACAGCTTATCTCTGCTTTATGTGGTGTGAGTTTGGGCAACTTGACTGGAGATTGAAGGAACCATTTTCAATATGGCTCACTCACATGGTGAGTAATTTGGTATTGACTGTAAGCTAGTAGCTCAACCAGGATTGGAGGCCAGGAACCTCAGCTTTTGTTCATGTGGGCCTCTCTAAACTTTCTGTGCTTCCCCAGGGCAGGATGACTGGAGTCAAAGAGCAAGCATCTCAAGAAAAGCAAGCAGAAGCTGTATCACCTTTTATGACCTATCCTCAGAAGTTGCATTCTATCAATTCTTCTATAGTCTAATGTTCAAGGCAATCACAAAGGTTCTCCCAGATTCAAAGAGATGGGACATGGACCTCCCCCACCTAATTTGATTGAGGGGGCATTAAGATCATATTTCAAGAACAGAATATGATAAGAGGTGTTTTTCTATCTTCTTTGGAAAATATGATTCTCTTAGTTTTCCAGGTCTGCAATGACAAAAATTACACAATGTGTTGGCTTAAACAAAAAGCATTTGTTTTCCCATGATTTTGAAGGGTAGAAGCCCAAAATCAGAACAGAGGATTTCAGAGATCAGAATAATTCAGACTCAAATTTAGCATTGGTTCTTGGCAGAATTTCCAGCCATACAGCTTCCCTTGGTGAATTCAGATTAAGGATTTGGACATCACATTTATCGGAGGTTCCAGCTTGTGAGCTGCCCTAGAGTAGGGCCTTCCCAGCCCTGGAGGTCACATCAGCCGATTCCTTGTAATACATTTATTTGGTTCTGTTGCTTCTGTTTTTCTGGAGAATCCTGACTAATTCAGCATGATAATAATTGAAATAGGGAGGAGGACAAGAAAATAAGAGGTTGGGAAGATATGAGGATAATCTACCTGGATATTGAAATACAGGAGGGAGTAATAATAAGAGAAGATCTAAAATATTTCTGTAACAAGAAGGAGTAAACCGCAAGTCATTAAATGACTGTCCTTAGCCCTAGGTTTCAATGAGGAAATTAAAGTACTGAGACATTAAGTAGCTAGTCCTAACAAAAGGAACAGGCTTTAACCAAGGATATAAAGGACCAGTATTGAGAAAACTACAAAGCATTGCCAAAAGAAACCAAAAACCTAAATAAATGGAAGGACATTCCATGTTCATGGATTGGAAGACTAAATATTGTTAAGAAGTCAATTCAACCTAAAATGATTTACAGATTAAACGCAATCCCAATAAAAATTCCAACAGTCTTTTTTATTTTTTACACAGAAATGGAAAAGCCAAATATCAAATTTATTTGGAAGGGTAATAGACAAAAATGTCTTAAAGAAAAAATGAATAAAGTTGGGAAACTATCACTTCCCAACTTTAAAGCATACTACTTAGATATAGTGGTAAATACAGTATGGTACCTGCAAAAAGATAGACATTGACCAATGAAACCAAATAGAGAACTCAGAAATAAACACTCACATCTATGATCAAGTGACTTTTGACAAGGATGTCAAGCCCACCCAACTGGACCAGAACAGTCTATTTAAAAAATGGTGCTGGAAGAACTGTATATCCATATGCAAAAGAAAGAAAGAGGACCCTTATCTCACACTTTATATAAAAGTTAACTCAAAATGGATCAAGGGGCTAAATATAAAAATTACAACCATAAAACTTCTAGAAGAAAATGTAGGGAAACATCTTCAAGATCTTATAGTAGGCAGTAGAAATGGGACGTTCTCATATTAAACGCATTTTTCTTCAAAAGACTTTGTCAAAAAGTAAAAAGACAGCCTACTCAATGGGAGAAAATGTTTGGAAACCACATATCTGATAAGGGTTTGATTTCCATGTTGTATAAAGAAATCATACAACTCAAGGATAAAAAGCCAAGCAACCCATTTAAAAAATGGGCAAAAGACTTGAACATTTTGCCAAAGAGAAAATTCAAATGGACAAAAAGCATATGAAAAAAATGTTAAACATCACTAGCTATTAAGGAAATGCAGATCAAAACTACAATGAGTTATCATTTCATACCTTATAAAATGGCCACTATTTAAAAAAATAAACAAAAAACAGAAAACTACAAGTGCTGGAGTGGATGTGGAGAAATAAGAACATTCCATCACTGTTAGTGGGAATGGTACATCCTCTGTGGAAGAGACAGTTTGGCAGTACCTAAAAAGTTGAATATAGAACTGCTGAATGATCCATCAATCCCATTACTAAGATTATATTCAGAAAAACTGAAAACAAGGATGCAAAATGATATTTGCATACTGATATTAAGAGCAGCATTAAATTCACAATTGCTAAAATATGGAAACCATCCAAGTGCCCATCAACCAATGAAAGGATAAACGTAATGTGGTATATACATACAATGGAATACTGCTCAACTCTATGAAGAAATGAAATCAGAATGCATATGACAACATGAATGAACCTTGAGGACTTTATGTTGAGTGAAATAAACTAGACACAAAAGGACATGGTCTCACTAATATGAACTAAATACGATGATTAAACTCATGGAGGTAAACTCTAGAGTATAAGTTACTAGGAGATAGAATGTGGGTTGAGAATGAGAGCTGATGCTTAATGTATGTAGAATTTTTAATAAGTCTTAGTATAAAAGTGTGGAAATGAATAGAGTTGATGGTAACACATTTCAGTGCGTTTTATAAATGAACACTGCTGATTTATAAATGAAATTGTGGCTGAACGGGATAGTCTAGGGACGTAAATGTCAGTTGAAAGGAAGCTAGATGATAAACTAGGGACTGTATAACATAGTGATTTTTGTGGTGGATGAAGATTGTGGTTAATAGTATAAATATAAGAATGTTCTTCTTTTACAAAGTGTTAAGAATATGGTGATATGTAGGAAAATTACAACTAATGTAACTTATGGATGATAGTAATATTGTAATATTTTGCAGCAATGGCAAAGAAGAAATTATAACAATTCTAAGGGACAACTAGGGTAAATGGGGGTAAGGGATTTTTCTGTTTGGAGTAATGAAAAGTTCTAAAATTGACTGAGGTTATGACAGCACAAATCTGTGATGAAAATGAGAACCACTGAGTGTACACTTAGAATGGATTGTACAAGGCATGGGTCTATACAACATAGTGAATCCTGTGGTGGAAGATGGACTGTGGTTAACAGAACAAATATGAGAACGTTCTGTCATGAACTAAAACAAATATTTAATACTAATATAGGGTGTTAATAATCGGGTGGGTTGGGGGAAAAGTACACCAAATGTGGAATATGGTCTATAGTTAGTAATATTTTGACGATGCTCTTTCATAGTTTGTAACAAATGTTTCACAATAATACAAGGTGTTAGTGGTGAGGTGATGTTGGGAGACTTGTATGATGATATGCATACTTGTTTTGTAAGTTCACAGCTTTTACTATATATTTGTTGTTTATGTAGGTTCATATATAAATTATATACTTCAATAAATTTTTAAAATGAGAATAAAGAAGAGCCTGCATTTGAATCTGTATTCTAGCTTCAGGGTCCACACTCTTAACTCTTACCTCTCCAAGTCTGAGAGGACAAAGTATGATACCACCCTGGCCACCACTTTCACACAAGAGTAGATTTCATAAAACCATGAATAGCATCATCATGACCTATAATTCTGTGATATGGTTTTTCCATCTGGTTCCACTCAGATTGAATTTTTCCACATGCTTTTTGCATGTGTGTGCTGAGGCACCACTTTTGCATTCTAAAATATTAATGATAGTCAGACTATTTTGGTTATTTTTTAGATGATCCCAGTGTCAGTAAAATTTATTTACTCACAATCATACAAATTGATTTTAATGTAGACTGAACTTCATAAATGATTGCCCACCATTCACATATAAATGGCTGTGTTTATGTTTGTGGCATAGGTAACTTAGCATCCCTCAACTCTTACTGCCCTTTCCTTATATTAAACTGCTGGCTAGATTCAGCTGGCAAATGCCTGAGAATCAGTAAATCTTAAAGTCAGTATAACTGTAAGTATCTGACCTTTCCCTCCTTGCGAACATCTGCTTCTTTGATCATAATCAAAGCATTCTGTAGAAGTCATGTGCACCCCCATGTGCCTCAATAAACGTCTTTAAACTCTGTACCTTTAATCTCGAGCAACCATTATAAAAAGACCCACCAAGTTCTTGATGGGCATGGATGATCAAGCTTGGAAAACGCTGTTGCCAAGGATTAGGACCGCATGTATGCCCTCTAAATAAATGCTCATTACTCGCCAAGCTGGACTTGTGTGAGTCATTCTTTGGTCTGATGTAGCCCTCTCAGTTTGGCGGGAAGCTGTCATTTTACACAACTCCTTGCCATACTCAGGACAATGTTTATGGGTGTATGTATATACTTCAAAACATGTGGATCCCTATGTACACAAAGTGTTTGGCTTGCATACATAATCTGTATCAAGACCAACAAGAGATCTGGTTACCCTGGCTGGGGGCCTGAACACATTTCTTATATATAACTATTTGTATGCAATATTCTCTTACATCAAGTTAGACTCTACTTACATTTATTTGCTTCAAAGTAAACACACAAACACATAAATAAAATATAAAGAGAACAAAGTAAAACCCGAGTGCAAGTATAATTTTTTATGTGTCTGTGAATGAATTTCTATGAGCATTTATAATTAGGCTGAATCCAAATAACAAAACACCCTTCCCCTATAACAGTTAACTGTTGAAAGTCCTGCCATGTCTCTAATGCACTTATTTAAGAATAAGAAGTTTGTTGAATGAATGCACGTGACACAGCTCAAAGGCAGTCCAAAACACAGAGCCCATGTCACCTGACAGGGTATTATATTTTTCCCTGGAAAACTTTTTTCAGGACTACCACATATTTTTTCCATAGTGTTTTTCTAGTAGTTGAAACCAAATGATTGCAAGACTTTATATTCACATCTACTTTTAGTGCAAGGAAGGTTGAGTAGAATTGACTACGTAAGACTCCAAAAACATATGCTGTTTTTCATATTGATCTTCTTTTTTGCTAATGCAATTAAAATGATCTTGCTTTCTTCACAGTAATCAGAACATGAAATATTACCTGATGTTCCAAACGTAACCCAAGGGGTTCCATAGCATGTCTCCGCAAGCCTCCCAGGAATTCTAAACAAATGTTGGGAAAACACATGCTGACAAAGTCATTAAAAAGGAAGAAAACAGATGGTTCTTTGGCTTGAATTTATGCAGGCAATTTTATGTGTTCAGGACAAGTTCAATTAAATAACATTTTCAGCAGAATTTTTTGCTAACAAATAACTGCCCCAGTAATTTTCTGTTTTAGATAAAATAATTCTGGTTTTCTACCTCCCTCCCCACCACTGCCACTCCTCCATACCCCCGCCCTGTCCCATCCCTTTGACCAAGTAAGAATACTTGATACTTTCCAATCTTAGAATACTAAAACTTAAAAACAGTTTATTTCACACTACACTCATTACTTTGTCATAATGTTAAAATTTCTAATCACCATTGACAAGAGGAGGCAGCATAGCATGGTGGTTAAGAGTTTGTGCTTTGGGGTAGATCAGTTGATTTCAAATCGTTGGACAATTACTTAACTGATTACTTATCATTTACATGGGAATAATGAAAGTAACTACTTCATAGAACTTTTGTGAGAAGACAATACTTGGAAAATAGTGCCTGGGACCGAGGAAGTACTCAATCAAATAATTTTGATGAATTTATGAAAATATATGTGTTTTGGCATACAGACAAAAGGCAATACTATATTTTCATTAGATTTATGGTCTTTTAATAATGTAGTTTAAAATAAATGGAAGACTAGTTTAACTTTGTCTATTTGAACTGTGTAATTGAATGGTTTTCTGTTCTGAGACTCAATGTCTTGCCTATAACTAAAGGTATATGTGTCCACGAGAAAAAATGTCAGTAACCTATCAAACTTTCCCATCAGGAATGAGATTCTAGGTACTTGCATAGTGCATTGGGGCCTGGATACAGTTTTTGCCTCATTTATAGTGTCACTGTTCAGTAGAGGGAAAAATAATGGAGTTAATAACTTGTTAATTGTAAATAAGGTGATGTGTTTTGTCCTATCCCCACACAGTGCCTCAGTGAAGATCTTTGTGAGTGTGCGTATGTTAGAAATTAGATTTGGAATTAGTTGCTGTATCAAAAAAGTCAGTTACAACAGGAATGTGCTACTTTTCCCTATTTTTCATACAACAAATGGAACAGATCATAATTTTATAAAATGTGTCTTTACTTGCTATGTCTTTAACCTGCTCTGATAAAGAGGCAAAAGGAGATTATCTATATTTTATTCAAAGGAATGGTGTTTTGTGGGTCTTCCCTGAATAAGGTTTAGGAAAAAGGCCATGTGTTTAGTAGGACACACACACACACACACACACACACACACACACACAGGTCAAAAGAGCTTTTTCCATTACCTGTAGTAATTACCGAGGAAGTGTTATTTTTCATCCTCCATTTTCTAAACAGGAAGGAGGAGTTTGGACAGCCGATCAGTGAAAAGCATGTTGATTTTATATAGTGCATCAACTCCACTAAATATGAAGCTCATTCACAAAGCTGTTATTGCCTTTTGTGCTTACTTTTTTGAAATAGAAACATACAAACATAAATTCTAGCTTCTGAAATATCAAAATAAGAGTTATATTTGAAGATTTTGCTGAAATGCTTAAGCCCCGAATACCTTTTAAAAATTATGATGACTGCCAGAATACTGGGTAATATCACCAATAGCTCCTTTGTATGCATGACTCATAGCTCCCTCACACAGTTCCCTTACACGAGGACAAGAGTGGCACAAAAAGTTTATGTTGTGCCAAGACATGAAGAAAAAGTCCTCATTTTCTTTATTAGGTAGTCCAAAGTTGAACTGTATACAATTCTAGTAACTTTTCTAAACCTCAAAGCTGCTCTAAAATTCCGTCATAAAATTCTGATAAAATAAACCAATAATAATAGTTTTCCAAGGTATTTGAAATAATATGGAATGCAAATAACTTTAGACACTACAATCATATGTCACCTTATATTTTTCTTTGCAGTGATCTGCAGTTTTCAAAATGCTGTCAAACATATTATGATAAGAAAATATGTTTTCTTAGAACAGCTTACATGTAGTGTTAGAATAGGCCTTTAAATCAAACTATTTTATTAAAAGTTGTATACAACTAATGTCTTCAGAGACATCATTAGAAATATACTAACAGAAAACAACTCAGTTGCTAAATTATTGAAGTCAGCACTTGGATGTAAGTGTAATTTTAAAATCCAAATTGGTTAATCTCTTGTTTTGTTTTGGGCCAGTAAAATACATCCTTTGATGTGGTTGAAGTATGGTTTCCACTACAGTTTG
>JAQZBX010109269.1:0-10477 GCA_029593785.1 Cabassous unicinctus
AAGAAGAAAGGGGGGACGAAAGAGGAAAGAAAAGCAAGTTGTCTGGCTCCGCCCCCTCTTGGCCAAACCTTAGTATCAGCGGGCAGCTGCAAAAAATGATGATGATGACCTTGATGACCTCGGTGAAGTAGTGTTTGTCAGGTTTCTCCATGGTAACCATGGTAAAGTTACTCTTTGGAAGGAAGTTATTTTGTGCAGCCTTCACTTAAAGAGTAGGGAGTTTTGCTCTGCCTCCTAGAGGGCAAAGTATATACATAAATTATTTGGAATTCTTCTGCAAGGGAGATTTGTCTCTTTTCCCCTTATTTATTTATTCATTTATTTATCTCAGTATGAACTCATGGATATTAATTTTTATTTTGCATTATGATGTAACACTACTTTATCTTGGTCCCATTCTTTCAGTTGACTCCTGTGTCTCTTTGACATACCCCATCACTGTGAATTTTTTTTTTTTTTTTTAGCTCTTCCTTACTTTCTGGTACTACAAGATGCTCCAGGTACATCATATATACTTCTTGCCCAGTCTTAGAATCAGCCACTTCTCCAAGGAGCCCTGGTTCGTTTTATTGGACAATGGTTTTAAAAACCAAGATCTGAGTGCTAGGTATGTTCATTGCTACTGGGGTGTTATTGCCTCTAAATTCTCTCAGCTGACAGAGCAAGGAAATATAGATGAGTATACTAACCTGTAAATATACATACATGAATAAATTTTTCTGTATGTAACATCTGTATCTATATTAAGCCAACAAAGACTTTATGCCGATGTTTCCAACTCTAAAACATTACCACATGGGTCATTCTAGCCTCCTCCCTTTGCCTATTTGTAACTTCCCACTCCAACAGTGAGAAACCTGGCTCCCCTTGACTGCCATTCATTTTATTAATTGCTCTATTCCAGTATGCATGTATAGTGGTATCAGAATTGTTGATCCATACCCCAATGGGAGACACTTTATCAACAAGAGTAGAGTCTTTATGTCAATTCATTTTGCCTTTAGTATTAGAGACTGCACTTATTTCCAAAGTTACTTAGGTCCTCACTTTTTTCCTCTGCCCTCTTCAGTAGGGTTGTTCATACATTTGTATTACCTTTAGATTGTTTTGTTACATTCTGCATTCCATCCTGGGATCCCCCAATCTCAAAAATTATTTAACTTTATATACATTAAGGTTCACTCTTTATGCTGTAAAGTTCTTGGGGTTTTGACAAATGCATTGTGCCATGTATCCACCATTACAATTTCATATAGAATAGCTTCACTGGCCTAAAATATCCCCTGTGCTTCACTTATTCAACCCTTCAATTCTTCCCTTCCCCTCCTGGTAACTATTGACCTTTTAGTACCTCACTAGTTTTGCCTTTTCCAGAATGTGATATAATTGGAATCATAGAGTAAATATCCTTTTCAGATGGGCTTCTTTTACTTAGCAAATGCATTTATGATTCATACATGCCTTTTCATGACCTGATAGGTCGTATCTTTTCATTGTAGAATAATATTCTATTATATGGATGTACCACAATTTATTTATCCACTTACTTATTGAAGGATATCTTGGTTGCCTCCCATTTTATGCAAGTATGAATAAAGCTCATACATGTTTTTACGTGAACATTTGTTTTCAATTAGGTAAATGCCTAGGAGTACAGTTAGATCGTATGATACGCTATGTTTAGCTTTGTAAGAAATTGCCAAACTGTCTTTCAAAGTGACTGCATTAATTTGCATTCCTACCAGCAATGAGTGAGAGTTCCTCTTGTTTCACATCCTTGCCAGCAATTGGTATTGTCAGTGTTTTGGATTTTAGCCATTCTAAAATTTAGAGATATCACATTGTGGTTTTAATTTACAATTCCCTAGGGAAAATTTACATTGAACAACTTTTCCTATGTTTGTTTTCCACTTGCCCATTTTTTACTCTTCAATCTTAAGAATATTTTATTTCCACATATATTCATATTTTGAGAACAATTTTAGTTTCCTTCTCCAGGTTATTATGGCGTAACTGTAGTGCCTGAATTTTTCACAGGACAGATACACACGGATCCTTGAGTACATTTTTTTGAAAAATATGGAACACTTCACGAATCTGTGCGTCATCCTTGTTCAGGGTCCATGCTAATCTTCTCTGTATCATTGTAATTTTTGTATATGTGCTGCTGAAGCAAGCACATTTTTGCCCATTTTAAAATTGGGTAGTTTGTTTTCCTATAGTTGACTTTTAATGGTTCTTTGTATATTTTGGATACAAGTCTTTTATCAGATATGTATTTTGCAAATATTTTCTCCCAGTTTTTTCATTCTCTTAATAGTGTCTTTCACAGAACAGTTTTTAATTTTAATAAGGCCCAACTTAACCAATTTCTTTTTTTCATAGGTTGTGCCTTTGTCATTGTAAATAACACTTATCACTAAACCCAAGGTCACTGATTTTCTCATATGTTTTCTTCTAGAAGTTTTATAGTTTTGCATTTTACACTCAGCTCTATTATCCATTTTTAGCCAATTTTTGTAGAATGTGTAAGATCTGAGTCTAGGTTCATTTTTTGGCACCTGTATGTCCAATTACTCCAGCACCATTTGATGAAAAGATTACCCTTTCTCTATTGAATTTTCTTTGCTCCTTTATCAAAGATCAGTTGACTATAATTGTGTGGGTCTATTTCTGGACTCTCTATTATGTGCCATTGTCTATTACTTTGCCAATACCACACTGTCTTGATTAGTAATTGGGTAGTGTGAGTCCTCCAACTTTGTTCTTGTTCAGTATTGTGTTGTCAGTTCTAGGTCTTTTACCTTTACATATGAACTTTAGAATCAGTTTGTAGGTATGTACAAAATAGCTTTCTGGAATTTTAACTAGGATTTCATTGATGCTATAAATTAAGTTGATAAGAATTTACATTCAACAATAATGAGTCTTTCAATCCATGAAGATAGAATATTTCTTTCAATTAAGATATTTTTTTAATTCTTGCATCAGTTTTCCACATACAGAAATTATATACACATAGTTGTATTTTTGTGTGTGTGTGCTATTGTAAATGATATGGTCTTTAAAATCTCAAATTCCAATTGTTTGTTGCTGCTATGTAGGGAAGTGATTGACTTTTGCATATTAACCTTGTGTCTTTTGACCTTGCTATAGGTGCTTATTAGTTCCAGGAGTTCTTCATTGTTGTTGTTGTTATCTTTGATTCTTTAGGATTTTCTACATAGATCATTCTAACATCTGTGAATAAAGAAAGTGTTATTTCTTCCTTTCTAATCTTTTAACCTTTTATTTCATTTTCTTGTCTTATTGCACTAACTGGGTCTTCCAGAAGGATGATGAATAGGAGTGGTGAGTGGTTACATTCTTGTCTTGTTCCTGATCTTAGGGGGAAAGCATCCAGTTTCTCACTACTAAGTTTGATTTTTCTTTGTTTTTTTTAAAAAACAATTTATTGAGGTATATCATTCATACATGAACAAACATAAACTATAAGTGTTCAGTAAACATTGTGAACTTACAAAACAAACATGCATAACATCATACAGAGTTCCCACACATCACCCCACCACAAATACTTTACATTGTTGTGAAACATTTGCTCCATGTCCATTTCCTACCCTCTTTTCTCATCCTTCTCCTCCTGTCTTCACTGGGATTCCATCCTTGGAACCTCCAATGTGGGAGAGGCGTCCTACCGCATGCACCACCTTAGTTTCTGGTTTTTCATCGCGTCTCGTCTTGGCTCTCCCTTGTGTCACTCTCCTGTTACGTCATCATCTTGATGCATGGCTCATGGGGCCCGGCGGCACACCTGCACATGGGTCCGGCGGCTCACTCGCTCTCGGGGCCTGGAAGCCCACATGACTTCTATATTTTTCTTTTTTTAATTTTTACCGGGAGGTCCCGGGGATTGAACCCAGGTCCCTCCATATGGGAGATGGACACCCAACCATTATGAGCCACATCTGCCCCCCCTGCTATGTCTCTTAAGGTTGACCAAAGATACCTAGAGTTACAGTCTTTTCCCATACAGGAAGGTCATATAATAAATCAGACTTAGTTTGTCACCAGCATTCTAAAAACCAGACCTAGGGAGAAAAACTAGGTCTGGGGACACATGCATGGTTTCTAATATAGCAAATGTTTAACCTACTCTGATTAACACAAAATCAGAACAGCGAAAATATTCGCACACTACTAGGTATGATTGATGTTAGCTTGTAGGTCTTTTGTAGATGTTCTTTATCAAGTTGAGGAAGTTTCCTTCTATTTCTCTTTTGCTTTCTGTCATATTTTACAAATACTAGCCCCCATCCATGATTCATTTTTATATTTTTATTCTATCTCTTGCCATATCAACATTTAATGCTTGTTTATTTTAATGATCTCCATTCTCTAATATCTTCTAGAAGGTTTCCAATAATCTTTGAATGTCTTTGTTCCACTTACTTCTTCCACTCTTCCTTTGTTTCCCCCTCCAATGCCTTAAGACTTCTCAGGGATAAAGCACAAGTGCTTAGGAATCAGATTTATCTGGGTTCAGTTTTCAGATATCCACTTATCCATTTTCTGACCTTGGAAAAATTCTTTAGCCTCTCTGGGCCTTAATTTCCTCCTCTGGAAAAGTGTTATACCTTCCTCAAAGGATCATTATGAGGATTAAAGAGGATATGGTATGTAAGTGATCAGTAAGAGGTCACTATTATTTTTATTTTTTATAGAGAAAGTTATTATATTTTCTTCATTCCGGAAAGTAGTAAGATGACACAATACAGCTTTGTGGTATATCTGGGAAACAAAAGTGACTGGAATATAGCTCCATTTATGTAACCGTTTTCCTCTCAGAGTAGACAAATACTTTTGTAATCTTCTAGGCCCAGCTGTGTTATATTACTGTTTTAAAGAAGCAATCCCTTTTTAATTATTACTCTTGATTTGAACAATAGCAGTGGTATTTATATTTTTGTTGCAGAAGACTTCCATCAGACATGAAAAAAATGCTTTGGATAGAAACTGGAAAGTTGATAGCTTAAATACTTTACAGCAATTATAAGTCATTGCAAGAAATGTTATTAATAAGTTGCTAAAACACAAAAGAAAATTCTTACAGTACTAATATTGCATTATTGACATTCAAGTGGGGTTTGTAGTTCCTGCACACACAATTGGCTGTGGTAAAGAAGTTGATGACTGCTGTGCTGCTTTGTCACATTACTTATTTTGTATTTCTCAGATTGACATCACAAATGAGGAACAACTTGGCTAGAAATAGCTAGGGTTCTGTTGGGAAGAAGATTTAATTGGTAATGCGCTGTTGGAATTTCTGAATTTGAAAAAATATGATTGTTGAGAGCAGAACCAAGAGTTTGGAAAGTGACATTTGCCAACCATGAAAACCAGTATGAGTCCTGGGCTAGAAACTGAGCCATTGGGTGTAAGAACCCATCATTTCCAATGCTTTAAATTACTAAGCCTTCCTTGATTTTTCCAGTTATTAAAGTAGTAATCATACTCTATTATTTAGCTCATAGAATATTGTGAGAACAGGATAGAATAATGTAGATCCAATTCTTTATTTGTTTTTCATTACTTATAGGATTAATTCAGAATTCCTTAGCAAGATCCTAGTGGCCAAAACCACAGGTATGGAGTCAGAAAGATTCTGTGAGTCCAGATTCTGACTCTGACACATACAGCTGTGTGGCCTTGGGCAGTTTACTTGGCCCTCTGAGCTCCAGTTTCCCTATCTGTAAAATGGAGATAATAATAGTCCTTTCCCAATAAAGGTGAGAAATAAGTTGGATAATGTATATACAGTGCCAAGCATGAGGCTTGTTGTGTTTTAAGTGATCAATAAATGTTAAATGCTGACATCCACAGCATCATGGCATCTAAGGTCATTATAGCTGGGCTTTCCAAGCCCATCTGCCATCATTACCCCCCTAAATTCAATCTTTCTTCCTCATCTGAATGCATACTTCTATTACAGCACACCCCAATTATCTCCTGATTTTCTCAACCATTAGACTGTCTTTGATGTAAGAAACATTATCTTATTCATAACTGAATCCTCTTTTCTCAGTATGTAGTAGGATTTTAACCAATTGGTTGAAGAAAATTGGGTAGAATTAAGTTAATATAGGGGTAAGCATAAATATATAAGAATTGGTCCGATAAATGTGCATTCAGTGCATTAATAAATCAGTGAGTGGAAAATCCCTGCGTATATATGAAACTTTAAACCAGTGATCTATGAGTCAAATTAAGTATACAGATCTGTTTTGTTTGGTCTCTCGATATGAAAATAAATCAGGAGATTTTACAATAAAAATGTCAATTTTCTGTGATTTTGTAACAAAAATGTGAATTTTCTCTTGAAAAGTTTGGAGATCTAGTAACACCATTACTCTATAGAAACAGTTGGGAATCTCCAATTAGACCATTTCTCCACTCAAAGGATAAGCAATACAGACACCAACACTAGTGGCTCTTTATGTGGCCATGAGCATAAAGCTTATCTTTTCCTCCAGAAAAAGTGATTTGATCAATATATAATAGAGAAGAGCACTGCTCTTTCCTCATTCCCAAGTAGATGGGGAATAACTATTCTACATGAAGAAGCAAAAGTAGTCATCTACCCTACATCCCAGATTGCCTAAACAAATCTTAAAGATGTTTGATCTTAGTAAAGTCTATATTTCTATTGCTACATATAGCAATCGAAAATCCTATTGAAAATCCTAATCAAAGCTGCTATGGTTGATTTTGTTCTGTACTCTTCTAAGAAGCTTAGCAGTCTATGAAAATGAGTTTGAATTATTTACAGAGATACTGGCTTACATTGAATAAGCTCTGTTCTCTTACTTATAACTCCATGACCCATTGGCATGCGGTGTCACCACATGGAGTCAGGGTGGAGAAGCATTGTGCACTGATGCTAGGGGAGTATGTAGGACAGTGTTTGACATGGGCATCAGGCCAGTTTGCAAGTTGAGTTTTTTGCATGTACATTAAAATCTTTGACCTTTGAGTAATTAAATTAAATCTTTGTTATCTCCTGTGGCAACAAGTGCATCCCATAAATTCCCATGTTTAGATGAATGCCCACAAAGAGCATAGGGAAGTGACTTGCAATAATTTTGTTAATTTGGTCAACATAGACACTCCAATTGGCTATGTCATATTCTGTTTTGAAACTTGAATCATGCCCTTTTGTTGTTTACATTAACTAAATTGAGCATAAAATTGCCAGATCACTTTACTTAATGTTTTACAGACAAAGCATAAGAGCCAGATTAAGCAAAGAGATAACAGAGTGTGGGAATTTGAGGTCCTTATCAGACTTTATACTAGGTTGGCATTTCCTGTTTTTACTTGTAATAGAATATTTTTTCTTCTGAAGCTCCAAGCAAGCTTTCCAAGGTATATCTTTTAATGTACTCACATGGCAAGAGATGTGGTACAGTCACAGCTGAGAAAATACTTAAAAATTTACTAAAGAAAATTTCATATCATTCAGCTCAGATACAGGAACAAACATGACTTGTGTGAGACCTGCCAACCTTCCATTCTTCTTTCAAGATAAAGGACATCTGAAACAACCTCATGAGGCACGTAGAAATTAGTTCTTGCTGTTTACTAGTTATTGTGCTATTACCTAATCTTATCCAGTCAGACATCCAAAAGGAGGCCCATTTCCAAGAAGCAGTATGATTCAGTGAACTGAGTACAGACCCTGAGGTTTGACACCCTGGTGCTGCTGACTTACTTGCCAGACTCTTGGGAATATCAGTCAACATTATAATGTTTAAATTTCAATAGTGATGCGAATATTCTCGCTGTCCTGATTTTGTGATAATCAGGGTAGGCTAAACATTTGCTATATTAGAAACCATGCATGTGTCCCCAGACCTAGTTTTTCTCCCTAGGTCTGGTTTTTAGAATGCTGGTGATAAGCTAAGCCTGATTTATTATATGACCATCCTGTATGGGAAAAGACTGTTACTCTAGGTATCTTTGGTCAACCTTAAGAGATATAGCAGGGGGACGGATGTGGCTCAAATGGTTGGACAACTGTCTCCCATATGGAGGGACCTGGGTTCGATCCCCGGGACCTGCCGGTAAAAATTAAAAAAAAGAAAAATATAGAAGGCGCGTGGGCCACCAGGCCCTGTGAGCCATGCAACAAGATAATGATGTAACAGGAGAGAGACACAAGGGAGAGCCAAGACAAGACGCACCAAAATACCAGGAACTAAGGTGGTGGTGCAGGCAGTAGGACGCCTCTCTCCCACATGGGAGGTTCCGAGGATCAAATCCCGGTGAAGACAGGAGGAAAAGGATGAGAAGAGAGGGCAGGAAATGGACAGAATACAGCGAATGAACACAGAAACAGCAAAAACGGGGGGGAATGGATAAAAGTAAATAAATAAATAAATCCTTTGAAAAAATGTATAGGGGAGAAAGATACAGAATATAGTTGGTAGTAATATTTTGACGATGCTCTTTCATGATTTGTTAACAAATGTTTCACAACAATGCAGGGTGTTTGTGTGTGGGGGTTGATGTGTGGGAGCCCTGTATGATGTTATGCATGTTTGTTTTGTAAGTTCATGATGTTTACTGAACACTTATAGTTTATGTATGTTCATGTATGAATGATATACTTCAATAAATTGTTTTTTTTTTAAAGTTTCAATAGTGACTAATGGTTTACTTTCTCTCATCTCCAACATAAAAATATTATCATCACTTGAAACAAAGTGCTGAAAAAGGATTAATATAATTCAGTGAAAATGATAAGAAATAATTGGAGGCTCATAATAATAGAAAGAATAAAATAAAAGGATATAGTAAGAGTGACTCAATTTCATCCCCACATGACTCAATTGCATGCATGATCTTACATAAGTAGTAACTCTCACACAAACACTCTCTCACTTCTTGTCTGACTTGTGAAATGGGCTTGCTGTGTGAAATTAAACTCCATTGAGTTGGGGATAGCATCTTGCAGGTTTGTGCTTTTTGTATATGGTTAAAATCTCCTTCTATGCAAAATCCAACATCCTCCCCATTCTAACCCACTGACCCTGTCAAATTTGCTCTTTTGTTGGTGATACTACTTAACTTTGCTTATAGCAACTGTGACCCAGAGTTGCATTTGCTAATTTTCATTGGGCTTATCCCTAAACTGGGGGCCTTAAAGGCACTCAGCTTCTTCATCCTTGTTTCTCCTGGGGCTCGTAGAGTGCCTGGTCCCCAGCTGCCTGCTCAGTGCATGAACACTGAGTGGATGAATCTACCCATCAACAATAGTGCTTCAATGACCACTTACTTCAACACGGCTACATTACTTCAACTCTATGACCTCAGACTTAACATTTGTGAAAAGAGAATTTGGACTAGCTAGTAAGAAAGATCCCTTACAACTCCAAAATTTGACTCTATTGTTTTATATATTGTAAAACGTGCTAAATATACATAACGTAGTGTTTGTGGGGCCTTGGTTTGGATGATGTGTAAAAACAGAAAAGATGCTGAGTTTGACTTACTGAAATCTTATTGTTTAATTTTTATTTAGTGTATTTATATGCATTCTTGTTTCAGAAAGTATTACTAAATAATGAAAAAGAATTAGGAGATCAGACATTTGGGGGATATTTATTTATAAACATCTATTTGGAAGTATGGCCTCTGAAGGTTATAGTAAGAAAATTACCAATTACTTAAGTAATATGCATTTACCAAATCAAATAATTAAAAGAAATTGATACAATAAAACATCATACTATCTATGACTGTTTGCACAAGGCTATTGTCCTGAGGAAAAATTCCTCCATTTAGTGGAAATTTTCATGTTTGAAAGTTCTCATCAAGACTTTTGATGTATTAAATATTCCAGGAAGATGGTATGGAGTTGACTTTCTTTTAATACCAGATGATCTTTCTTATTATGACATTCTTTTTAAGATCTGAAGGACTGGCTAGGAAGGAGTGTGAAACCATCCCTTTCTTATAGCCTTTTAAGGTGCTCAAAGTCTTGTTTCTCTTTGGTCCAGCCCTGACATGCCTTGGGGAGCTCAAAGCTGCAGGACCTGTTTAGCTGCTGCTATTTACATGTGCTGACCAAGGTTTACATCCCAATTGCTTATGTATCAGAACTCTTTGGTTGAGAAAGCATCTTTGAAAAATTCGGTGATGCCTGTTCCTAGAGATATTTATAGTTGTACTTCCTCCTTATCGCTCCTCCAGCATCACTTTGGCCTCGTTTTATTCTTTGTTTGCCATGACTCTCATCATTCATTCATTCATAAACACATAATAGACACTTCCCATGTGCCAAGCACTGTGTTGAATCTTGGGGATAGAGAGCTAAAGATAAGCTCCCCACCCTCTAAGAGCTTACAGCCCAGTGTCATATTGGGGAGCAGGGTCTTTGCAGGATTGGTCTTTGCTATTTATGCTCTCTGGGCAA
>JAQZBX010109270.1:0-10478 GCA_029593785.1 Cabassous unicinctus
AAAAAAAAAAAGCAATATTGTGATAAGACACAGAATGAGTATAGTTTTAACATATATTTTTATAGTAACTGCAAATTTTTCAAACTTTTCTATCTAAAAAATGGATAATTATCAAAAAAAATTTGATGAACAAACAGCCTCTCCTCTCAAATTTCTCTAAAGATTCCTACTAAAAAAAAGCAGCCATGGATTCTGGTTTTAATCTTAATTTTAATCACAGCCACATGGAAGATATTTGGGGTTAATGGCATTTATTTCCCCATTTCACAGAGAGAGTCAGACAGCAGACCTGCAAAGGATTTGCAGCTGTATAAGGAGATGCATTAAGCATGTAGTTTCAGCTCAGTTGAAGCCAGTATAAAACAGGCTTACAGCCCCAGAATCAAAAAGAAGTGCACTTCTGAGAAGACAGCTAGTGGAAGATCATGACTAGTGGAAATACTGAAACACATAGCCAAGAACTAACACTAACCATCCATGCTTTGACCCCACATAAGCCCTCACAGAACATATATACCTCAGGGAGAAGGGGTGGGGGGCAGGGGGAGCCTTGAACAACTGAGTTTAAAATGTTCAAATGTTCAATGCTTGTAAGGGTGGGATGGGGGGAAGTAAGTGAAATCACCTGGAATTCACTGACTAGATTACAGTATACATTGCCAGAGAGACTTGGGCTAATGGAGTCCTTATCTTTTAGCAAGAACTACCTGGTTTGCCTAGGTTGCTTGCTGCAAATAAACTTGAAATTTATGAATTTATATGGCAGGACTCCTTGGAAAAATGTCACAATTATAATTATTGTGTTAAAAATTATTAGTATATTTAAGTTGTTTAATACAGCACATAAGTGACTAAGACACTTCCATACCTTCTGCATGACTTTTCTTGCCCACCTCAACTGCAAGATGTACCACTGTGCTGCAGGAAAAGAACACCGAGCTGCCCGGAAAAGCAAGAGAATACGCTGGATGATTCCAGACACCTTTTGGCGATATTCTTTTTCAGCTTTTAAAAGATCAGCACCATCTTCCTGAGGATAAAATAAAACAATAAGTTTTAGTAGTTAGTAATATGGAAATTTATTTATTTTAAATAATTTTATTTCAAATTCAAATGAATAAAATAACAGAAAAAGGCAGTACAACAAATTACAGAAGCATTACTCCCAAAAAGTTCAGTCCAGGCACTTTAATCTCATCTAATTCCAACTGCTAACTCAGTTGTTTCTCTAGTGTTCAGAAAGATACACAGATGAACACAGATTAGTTAAATGACATAGCCAAGGTCTCCTTATTAATAAGTGAAAAAAAAATGAAGAGAAAAAAATGCTTAATCTTATTCATATCTCACAAAAACAAACCCCGTATTTTTTTACCTTTAGTATTAACAAAGTACTAACTTTGCTTTTGCTACAAAAACAATGTTGTTGTTAACTATAGTCTGTATTAGTTATATTTTTTCCCATTTATCATCACATTCTTAACACCTTGTAGTAGAACCTTCCTGTATTTATATTATTAACCACAATCCTCATCTACTGCCAAAATCATTGTTATACATTCCCTATATTATCCTCCAACTGTATTCCAACTAACAATCTCCCTAGACTATTCCTTTCAGCCACAATCACATCCATACATCAGTATTTGTTTGTTACATTCATTATAATGTGTTGCCACATATTTACATTTGGCCTTATTAAACATTCTACATAATCCAGCATAATCTTTCCCCTTCTCATCCCACATTCCATCTCCCACCAATCATGGTCCAACTCTTTATGTCTATTCATTGTATTTAGTTCTTAGCAGTAAGACCATACAATATTCATCCTTTTTTGTCTGGCTTATTTCACTCAACATAATATCCTCAAGGTTCTCCATGTTGTCACGTGCTTCCCCAATTGATTTCTTCTTACAGCTGAATAATATGAATATACCACATCTTGTTTTATCCATTCATTGGTTGACAGACACTTAGGTCGTTTCCATCTTTTAGCAATTGTAAATAATGCCGCTACAAACATCAGTATGTAACTATCTGTTCATGTCCTTGTTTTTATTCTTCTGAATAAATTCCTAGAGTGGGATTGCCAGATCATATGGCAGTTCTATATTTATTTTCCTGAGGAACCACCAAATCGTCTTCCATATATGCTGCACCATTTTACCCTCCCAGCAACAGTGAATAAGCATTCCTATTTTTCCACATCCTCTCCAGCACTGGTAGTTTTCTGTTTCTTTAATAATGGCCATTCTGTATGATGTGAGATAATATCTCATTGTAGTTTTGACCTGCATTTCCCTAATAGTGATGTTGAACATCTTTTCATGTGCATTTTGGCCATTTGTATTTCCACTTCAGAAAAACGTCCATTCAATTCTTTTACCCATTTTTAAATTGGGTTGCTTGCCATTTGTCGTTAAAAGTGTGTGAACTCTTCACATAATATGGAAATCAATCCCTTATCAGATATACGGTTTCCAAACATTTTTTTCCCATTGAGTTGGCTGTCTTTCCACCTTAACAAAATAGTTTGAAATAAACACTTTATTTCTGAGGCAATCCCATTTAACTGTCTTTTCTTTTGTTGCTCGTATTCGGGATGTAAGGTCCAAGAAACCACCACAAACCACAAGATCTTGAAGAAGTTTTCCTACATTTTCTTCTAGGAGTTTTATGTTTCTAGCTTTTATACTTAGACCCTTGATCCATTTTGAATTAATTTTTGTATAAGGTGTAAGATAGGGGTCCTCTTTCTTTCTTTTAGATATGGATATCCAGTTTTCCAAGCACCATTTGTTGAATAGGCTGTTCTGACCCAGCGTGCTGGGTGTATTAGTCAGCCAAAGGGGTGCTGATGCTTAATACCAGAAATCTGTTGGCTTTCATTAAGGACATTTATTTGGGGGAGAAGTTTACAGTTACCAGGCCATAAGCATAAGTTACTTCCCTCACCAAAGTCTGTTGTCACGTGTTGGAGCAAGATGGCTGCCAACATTCAGCCTTCCTCTTTCTCTTAAGACTCCATGGTCCCAGCTTCTTTCAATATCAGCTGTAGGCTGGCATAAGTCTCATCCTTCTCCCAGGGCTTGTTTCTCTCCAGGCTCAGCTGCTCAGGGCTCCAGTCTCTGCAGCTGCAAACTATCAGGCAAATGGCTCATCTCTCTTCCCAGGTCATTCTCTTCCTCTGTGTGCTTACTTCCCAGTGCTCAAGCTCAAAACTCCAACTCACTCCTCTGCTCTGCCATGTAGTTTTGTCTGTGAGTCCCCACCCACCATCCTACTGATGTGGCCCAATCAAAGCCCTAATCATAATTTAATCACGCCCAGGTACAGACCAGTTTACAAACATAATCCAATATCTATTTTTGGAATTCATAAACAATGTAAAACAGCTACAATGGGTTTGACAGGCTTGTTCAAAATCACTTGACCATAGATTTGAGGATCTATTTCCAAACTCTTGATTTGATTCCATTGGTCAATATGTCTACTTTTATGCCAGTACCATGCTGTTTTTACACTGTAGCTAGATAATATGCTTTTAAGTCTGTGAGAGTCCTCCAACTTCTTTCTTCTTCTTTTTAAAGGTATTTTTGGCTAGTAGGGGATCCTTACCATTCCAAATAAATTTGAAAATTGGCTTTTCCAATTCTATAAAGAAGGATATTGGAATTTTTATTAGGATTTCATTAAATCTGTAGATCAGTTTTGGTAGAATCGATATTTTAATGATATTTAGTCTTCCAACCCAAGAATACAGAATATCCTTCAATTTATTTAGATTATCATTGGTTTCTTTTAGCAATGTTTTATAGTTTTCTGAATATAAGTCCTTCATGTCCTTGGTTAAATTTATTCCTAAATATTTGATTCTTTTAGTCACTATTGTAAATGGAATTTTTTTCTGACTTCCTCCTCAGATTGCTCATCAATAGTGTATAGAAACACTATTGATTTTTGTGTATTAATCTGTATGCCACCACTTTGCTGAAATTGTCTATAGGTTCTAATAGCTCTGTTGTGGATTTTTTAGGAATTTTCTAAGTATAGGATCATATCATCAGCGAATAGTGCAAGCTTTAATTGTTCTTTTCCTAATTGGGTGACTTTTATTTCTTTTTCTTGCCTAATTTCTCTAGCTAGAACTTCTAGCACAATATTAAGTAACAGTGGTGACAGTGGGCATCCCTGTCTTATTTCCAATCTCAGTGTGAAAGCTTTCAGTCTTTCTCCATTGAGTACAATGTTAGCTGTGGGTTTTTCATATATGCACTTTATCATATTGAGAAAGTTTTCTTCTATTCCTATCTTTCAGAGTGTTTTTTTATCAAGAAAGGCTGTTGTATTTTGTCAAATGCCTTTTCTGCATCTATTGAAATGATCATGTGGTTTTTGTTCTTCAATTTATTAATGTGGTATATTACACTGATTGATCTTATGTTGAAACACACTTGCATATCTGATATAAAGCCCACTTGATTGTGATGTATAATTTATTATTGTGTTTTTGGATTTGATTAGCAAGCATAAGATTGGTATTAGAGCTTCTTTAAATATTTGATAAAATATACCTTGTGAAACGATTTGGTCCTAGTCTTTTCATTTTGGGGATATTTTTGGTGACTGTTTCAATTTCTTTCATTGTGATTGGTTTGCTGAGGTCTTCTATGTCTTCTAGGGTGAGTTTGGTTTGTTGATGTATTTCCAGAAATGGGTCCATTTCAACAATGTTATCTAGTTTGTTGGCATATAGCTATTCATAGTATCCTCTTATGATCTCTTTTATTACTGCTAGGTCAGTGGTAATTACACCCTTCTCATTACTGATTTTATTTATTTGCATCTTTTCTCTTTTTTGTCAGTCTAGCTAAAGGTGCATCAATTTTGTTGATCTTCTTGAAGAAACAATTTGGGTTTTGTTGATGCTCTCTATTGTTTTTTTGTTCCCCATTACATTTTTTTTTTCTGCTCTAACCTTTATTATTTCTTTCCAAATGCTTCCTTTGGGATTGGTTAGCTCTTTTTCTAGTTCTTCCAGGTGTTCAGTTAGATCTTTGATTTTCGCTCTTTCTTCTTTTTTAATATAAGCACTGAGGGCTGTAAATTTCCCTCTCAGCACTGCCTTTGCTGTATCCCATAAGTTTTGATATGTTGTGTTCTCATCTTCATTTGCCTTGAGGTATTTTCTGATTTCTCCTGCAATTTCTTCTTCGACCCACTGATTATTTAAGAGTGTATTGTTTAATCACCATATATTTGTGAATTTTCCCTTTTTCCACCAGTTATTAATTTCCAACTTTATTCCATTATGATCTGAGAAAGTGTTTTGTATAATTTTAATGTTTATAAATTTATTAAAGTAATATGGAAATTTAAAATGTTAAAGTGAAAATAAAGATAGGCTAATGATATTCAGTGCTTCTCAAACTAGAAGGTTCCTAGAGAATTATAAGGGAAATTCTGAGGCATGGCTTCTGAGATTTCAACTAAAGCTGTTTCTAGGGTCAAGGAAACACATTTCTCTTTCTGCAAACTAATGTAGAGGGCTAAATTGACCCTGATCCCAAATCTTCCTCCTAGAACAGTTCAAGCCCATCAGTCCTTACTCAACTGGTAGAACGTTAGAGATAATTCCTTCAATGTGAAACAATGTGAATGTTGTAAACAATTTCTTCCCCAACATCCTTCTCCCCTTTCTACTTATTAACAGCACACAATTTTTATTTGAGTATCAGCTCCTCCCCGAATAATCCATATGATTCAGGGAAAGCTGATCCCACACACTCAATTTCCAGGAAAGTTCCTAATCAATCACCAATCAGTAACTTGCATCAGCCCTAGCCAAAATGACTGATTCAGGGGCAGTCATGTGACCATCTCAGGACTCTTAGTTGGATTCTGGGACAGAAATACTTTTGCTGTTTTTCTTTCTGCCTCTGAACCTGGACAAGGTATCCCTAGAACCTATTGGGGGCCATCCTGCTCCAACATGAGGAGCCAGCCTTAACTAGAAGCTGACACCTTAGAAAAAAACCTAGAAAGAACGAACAAACTGAAGTCTGATGACATAATTGAGTCAGAAACCTGTCTACCAGAGGCCTTCTCAATTAGATGAGCCAATAAATACCGTTTTTGTTAAAGCCATTTTGACCAAGCTTTCTATTATTTGCAACACAAGGGGTTCTAATTAATACAGAATGGTACTTGGAAGAAATCCTACTACTGAAGGAAGCTATATAATAAAAAATAATAAAATGAAGCACTGTTAAGGACAGTAACCACTCAAACTAATATCAGCATAGGATATCCAAAAATACCTTAAATGCTGTTTATAATTTCTAAACCAATATTTTGAAGACTCAGATGTGAGAGGAAAGATGTATTACTGAGAAGTTAATGAATTATTCATTCTTCCATTTATAATACATTCTACTTGTAATATCAACACATGAAATATTTTCACCAATCAAAACAACTCTAAATATAACAAATGAGAGTAAAGAAAAAACTAGATACAGATAGAAGTTGCCAATATTTAAAAAGTAGGATGTAATAAAACAATACCAGAATGACTTAAGAATATTAATCAAAAATTGAATAATCTAAATGTAAATAATTTACAATAACACATTAAAATCATCAAATCATTTAAATTAATAATTTTGATTTCTAAGAGGAAAACAGTATTGCATTTTCTAAGACAGAACTATCAATTGAATAGTGAAGAAGAGTAAAATGATAATTCAAAGAAAAGAAAATCAAAAGAAGTCTTTCAAAAGAGGCAAAGAGAATGAGGGGAATAAAAGACTGAAATAATGGATGTGTCTAAATTCTGACTTATGTTATTTTATCTCTTACACTAAACAAATTCCTTTTTAAAAAAATCTAGATACACACCTATTAGACTGGCCATTATTAAAAAGTTAGAAAACTGTAAATGTTGGAGAGGATGTGGAAAGATAGGAATGCTTATTCACTGTTGGTGGGAATGTAGAATGGTACAGCCACTGTGGAGGACTGTTTGGCAGTTCCTAAGGAAGTTGAATATAGACTTGCCATGTGACCTGGCAATATCATTGCTAGGTGTATACGCCAAATAACTGAGTGAAGTGACACAAATAGACATCTGCACACCCACAGTCATAGCAGCATTATTCACTATTCCAAAAGTTGGAAATAACCCAGGTGTCCATCAACTGATGAATGGATAACAAATTGTGGTATATATATACACATGATTGAATATTATGCAGTGGTAAGAAGAAGAAGTCATGAAGCATATGACAATATGGATGAACCTGGAGGACGTTATGTTGAGTGAAGCAAGCCAGACACAAAAGGACAAATATTTTAAGATTGTGCTATTACGAACTAAATATATTGTATAAACTCATGGAATTAATAATTTGAATATAGGTCACCAGAAAACAAAATGAGGATAGAGAATGGAAAGCTGAGGGTTAATCTGTGCAGAAGGGAAGCGGGTGTGGCTCAGTGGATAGAGCCCCCGTTTACCATATGGGAGGCCCAGGTTCGTGTCCCGAGGCCTCCTTGTGAGGGCGCCAGCCTGAGCGGTGTGGTGGACTGATGCAGCAACCTCACGGCAGGTAGCGGGTGTGGCACAATGGATAGCGCACCCGTTTACCATATGAGAGGCCCCGGGTTCACTTCCCGGCGCCTCCTTGTGAGGGCAGGCCGGCTCGCGCGGCGCCGTGGGCTGATGCGGCAAGACCTCACAGCAAGGGGGAGATAAGCAGACACAGAGAAGACACGCAGTAAACGGACACAGCAGCACAAGCAGCAAGGGGGGGGATAAATAAAATAAAATAAATAAATCTTTAAAAAATAATAATAATAATCTGTGCAGAATGGTTAAAAGGTTGTAAATCTTTGGAAATGAATGGAAATGGTGAGAGCACATCATAGTGTTTATGACTAGCAGAGCTAATATATGGGAATGACAGTGATTGAAAGGGAAAGTCTAAGGACATGCATATTACTAGAAGGAAAGCCTAAAAATGAAACATGGAACTGCATAACATAGTGAAACCTCATGTAAAATATGAATATGGGTGATATTGCATATATAAAACTGTTTTAAAAAAATGGAAATACAAATAAACGAGAGAGAAGGAAACAGAATAGCAGCTATGTACAGCAGAGGAAGCATAGAGAGACTGAGCAGTGATGAGTTTTGTTTGTTTGGTGGTTGATTTTGTTTATTATTATTATTATTATTATTGAAATAATGAAAATGCTCTAAAAATGATTGAAGTGATGAATGCACAACTATGTGATTATATCGAATACCACTGATTGTACACTTTGGATGGATTTATGCTTTATTACTATGTATCAATAAAATTGATTTGTTAAAGAAATCTAGATATTGAGAAATATCTCAATTTTGTTGAATTATTGCAATAATTCTAGCATTTATTGAATTCTTACTATGTGTTCCAGACCCTGAGCCAAAGCCTTTTACAGAACCTCTCACTTAATCTTCACAATAATGCTATGAAATGGTATTATCATCTGGATTTTACAGATAAAGAAATTTCAGCTGAGGGAAGCAGATTTGGCTTAAGCATTTGGGCACCCGCCTACCACATGGGAAGTACTGGGTTCAGTTTCCAGTGCCTCCTAAAGAAGATGAACCAGACTGCAAGCTAACACAACGAGATGGCGTGGCGAGCTGACATGACAAGATGACGCAATGAGATGACACAATGAGGAGACACAACAAGGAAACACAATGAGAGACACAACAAGCAGGGAACGAAGGTGGCTCAAGCAATTGGGTGCCTCTCTCCCACATGGGAGGTCCCAGGTTTGGTTCCTGGTGCCTCCTAAAAAGAAGACAAGCAGACACAGAGAGCACACAACAAACAGACAAAGAATGCAGACAGCAAGTGCAAAAAACGATGGGGGAGGAGGGAGAAATAAATAAATAAATCTTTGGGAAAAAAAAAAAAAAGAAACCTGAGCTGAGAGTTTAGTATATTGCAAAGAGTACACTTAACAAAGAGCAGAGCCGGCTAGGATCCTGCATTTGCATTTCTAACTTGATTATTATCAAGTTGATAATTTAAACATTTGGGATGAAATCAACTTTAAGTTAATTAAAACTTTAATATGCTAAACTTACTTCACTAAGAATAGCTGGCTGAGGACAATATAATGGAGGAGCTGGAAGATAGAAGCCTACGGGCACTAAGCCCCATAGTCTCTTACTGAAGTCCTTGGCAGAGTCTATCAGAAGCTGAAATGTCTCTGAAAGAATATCTGCATCAGCCATAACTGCTGCTTTCAGTACTTCTTGCACTGAATTAAAGAGCAGATTTGCATCTTCTTCTTCAATGGGATCTATCAAATATAAAATTACAGACAGAAATTTATGAACTATTCTATTACCCGAAGATTAGATTGTAAATTACTGATTATCAGAGCATGAGACTTTTTCCAAAATTATACAAGTTATTATAACAACTATGTAATAAAAATATTCTTGGAATGCAGTCCTGAAAATAAAAATTGAAAAAATATTAATGGGAAAAAAGAATAACAAGAAAGACATCAAAATAACTCACAAAATTATGTGAAAGCAGTGGGAAGAATAATCCTTTTCTTTTTCTTAATAGTGCATGACAGTACCATAATAATTATAAAAGTTAATATAAATTACTTATTATTGAAGCTAAGGAAACAGAAAGATGCAAAAACAGTACTTTAGTATGACTACAACTATATGAATTTCTATATAAATACGGACATATGCTAGAAGGCAAAATATAAAGAGAAAGGGTTTCTTTTTCCCATTAAGAAGTTTTTAAGCAGAATATTTAAGTATAGACTATAACATGACAAATTCACTTCCCCCATCCTTGTCAAATATTAACATCTTGCTATATGCAATTAAGATTTTTTCAAATAAAATATTATAGAAATAGCTGAAATCCCTGGTGTACCAGGCATATTCTACTTCCTCTCTACCCAGAGGTAGCCACTATCCAGAATTTGGTGTAGATATACTGGAATTCCTATTAGACAAATGTTGTGTCTTTCTATCTTCTATGAAATTTAACTTCTCTTTTGTATTTTCCAACTCTTTATTTCTACATATATTTTGAATAATTTACTCACAGCCATCTTCCAGTTAACTAATTCTTTCTTTTTTTGTGTGTTTTTTTAAAAGCAATTTTATTGATACATATTAATAAAGCATACAATTTATCCAAAGTGTATAACAAAAAAACAGACAAACAAGAAAATTCCTCACCTCTCAATCTTTCTGTTTCTCCTACTACACACAGCTGCTGTTTCTCGCTATTCTATCCAAAGTGTATAATCAATGGCTTTTAGTATAATCACAATGGTGTTAATTCTTTCTTAAACCAGTCTAATGCTTTAACCATTTGCTGAGATTTTGTTTTTAAGTCAGGTTTACTGAGGTATAACTTTTTTTTTTTTTT
>JAQZBX010109271.1:0-10478 GCA_029593785.1 Cabassous unicinctus
AGTATTCCACTGAATGGATGTGCCATTACTTGCTTATCTGCTCACCTGTTGGTGGACATTTGGGTTGTTTCTAAATTTTGGTGATAATTAATAAAGCTGCTAAAAACATCCATGTATAGTGTTTTGTGAAGACATACATGTTCCTTTCCCTTTGGTAAATGCCTAGGAATGGGACTAGTAGGTTGTACATTAGGTATATATTTAACTTGATAAGGAACTTCCAGTTTTCCAAAGTGTCTGTACCATTTTGCCTTCCCACCAGCAACGTACGAGAGTTCCAATTGCTTTGCATCCTCACCAGCATTTGGTGTCAGTTTTTGTGTTTGAACGACTCTAATAGATGGTAGTGATCTCTCACTGTGGTTTTAATTTGCATTTTCCTCATGACTAATGATGTTGATCACCATTCTGTGTGTTTATTTGCTGTCCATTTATCTTTGGTGAAGAGTCTATTCAAATCTTTCTCCCATGTATTTATTGGGTTGTTTCTTTTCTTATTATTGAGTTTTGAGGGTTCTTTATATAATCCAGTTACCAGTCCTTTTATCAGATATGCACTTTGGAAATATTTTCTCCCAGTCTGCAGCTTGCCTTTTCATATTCTAAACAATGTCTTCAAAGACCAGAAGTTTTTTAATTTGATGAAGTGCAATTTATCGGTTTTTTTTTTTCTTTTATGGTCTTTGTTTTTGTGTCTTAAGAAGTCATTGCATACTTCAAGGTCATAAAGAATTTCTCTGATGTTTTTTCTAGTTTTCTGGTTGTAGCCGTTTACATTTAAGTATACGCCTAATGCTCTTTTTATAAAATTATGTTGTCTGCAACGGCGAACACTGATGCGGAAATGATGGCGTTGGTGGGTATGACGATGGCATCGAGCTGGCGAGGCGGATGGGAGAGTGGTGCCATCGTTGTGGGTTGATGATGGGGTTAGTGCTGGTGGTGATAACGGAAATGAGGGGGCATTGGTGCTCAGTTTCTGACCAAAACCCTTCTCACTCCAGTACAGAATCCGTGCCGGCCCTAACTGTCCAGGACAGAGCTACTGTTTGTCGCCAACCCGTCCTCTCGTTAAAGATCTCCATGCACATTGCAGATGCCAGCTTGCTAACCTCTCACAAAATGAGAGAGACGGGAAGTGGGGGTGAGCCCAATGCTATTTCTGGGAATGGACTTACAGGTAGACTTGCAGATGTAAGGGTGTTAGCTGCATCCCTGTCTATTACAGGAAAAGAATGAAAGCAGCCTGAATGCCCAGTGATAGGGGAATGGCTAAAAAAACAATGGTTTATCCAAACTGTGGACTCTTATGCAGGCTTCTGATAAAATGAGACAGATCTTTATGAATTGCCAAGGAAAGACACCCAAGATACATTGCTAAGTGCAAAAAACAAATTGCAACAATATATATGATCCCATTTTTAAGAAAGTATATACAAATATATGTTAGTACATGCAAAAAAAAAAGTCTGGAACCATGGGCAAGAAACTACGGAAAGCGGTTACCTCCACGAGTGCGACTGGGCTGGGAAGAGACTTCACTTAACATGCTTCTGATCTGCTTGAAATCTTTGCCTCGAGCAGTTACTACTTTAATATAAAAACAAAACACACAATCACACATACGAGGGGAGGTCGGGCGAGATTAGTGTCTTTATTCTAGAAGCTTGGGATGAAGGCATGTGGGGGGGCTGTTGTCCTGACTTGCCCAGGTGGGTGGCCGGGGAGCCAAGGGGAAGAACTGGCTAGACAGGAGTCCTGCGTCATGTTTTCCAGTCGCTGCTCCACCCCTGCTTTCCTGGGAAGCCAGCGGTCCTGCCTCCCGGCCCGTCCCGGGGCAAAGCTGACCTCCGAGCGCTGCTCAGCCACAGCCCACCATAAGCCTTGCCTTCCGTCTCCCTCCGAGCCCCAGGGAAGGGGGCCCCACAAGCCGAGGCAACAGGCTCCTCCTGGCAGGGAGGTGGGGCTGATGCAGGTTTAGAGGGTTTAGCTGAGCAGGGGCTGAGGCTGAAAAAGGCAGAGGAGCGTTTCTTGACATTGCCCGGAGGTCCACTGGCCTCAGAATGCTGATTCCTGGGTCCCGGCCCCAACCCCCTGAATCCGAGCTCTGGAAGAGGATATTGAAGCCTGCCTGGGGTTTGATAGGCTTTAACTGCAGTAAGCATTATGTGGGACACAGTTCAAACCTGTTAGCTCTCAACCCTGGGTGTTTATTAGAATCACCTCCTGGTTTCATTGGCATGGGATGTGGCCTGGGCATAGGTATGTTTTCAAAGCACTCCCAGTGATTCCAATGTGCTGAGAACCACCGGCCTTCCATGCCAGGCAAACCGGAGGCACTGCTGTTTTTTTAAACTCCCGGATGATTCCAATGTGTGAGTTTGAGAACCACTGATTTAGAGCAGGGCTTCTTAACCAGAGGTCCCTGAGCTTGAATTGAAATTCCAAAAAACGTTCTTCTTGTGGGGACGTGTTGGTGCGGGTGTGATATATTTATTAAATAACGCACAGTATAGTGTGGACTTAGTAAGGGGTCCGAGGTTTTCCTCTGACTGGCAAAGGGGTCCCTGGAACAAAAAAGGTTAAGAAGCCCTGATTTAGAGTCTCACTGCTCAAAATGTGGCCCTTGGCCTAGCTGTATCAGCGTCACCAGGGAATTTGTTAGAAAGGCAGAATCTCAGGCTCCAACCAACTGAGAACTGCTGTGTTAGAACCTGCATTTTAACAAATTTCCAGGTGACTCACATGCACATGGAAGTTTGAGAAGCCCAGCTCCAAATTTAAGGTTTAAAATACATAATGCTAATACAGGGTGTTAGTAATCGGGTAGGTTGGGGGAAAATACACCAAATGAAAGCTATGGGCTACAGTGGGTAGTAATATCTTGACAATGCTCTTTCATAGTTTGTAGCAAATGTCTCACAACAATGCCAGGTGGTGGTGGTGGGTGGCGTATGGGAGCCCTGTATGATGTTATGCATGTTTTTTTGGTAAGTTCACAACTTTTACTACACACTTATTGTTTACATATGTTCATGTATGAATGATACACTTCAATACAATTTTATTTTTAAAATTTAAGGGTTAGCTGAAGAAAGGGTGAAGGCAGTGGTTCTTACATTAGAATCACCTGGAAGCTTTGAAACATCCTGCTGCCCGAGTAGTACCTAGACCGCCTTAAAGCTGAGCATAAGTTTTTTAAAAATTTTTAATTGTGGTAACATACAGGCAACATAAATTTTCCCATTTTCACCATTTCAAGTGTACAATTCAGTGGTATTAGTTACAAACAAACTGTGCTACCATCACCACCATCCATTACTAAAACTTTCCATCAGCCCAAACTGAAACTCTGTACCCATTAAGCACGAACTCCTGTTTCCCACCCTCAGCCCTGCTGCTGGTAACTGTAACCTGATTTCTCACTCTGAGAATCCCATAGTCTGATTATGTCCTATAAGTGAAATCCTATCTGTCCTTTTGTGTCTGGTGTATTTCGCTCAATGATATCTCCGAGGTTCATCCACGTTGTCACGTGCATCAGAACATCATTCCTTTTTACGGCTGAGTAATATTCCCTTGTACAGATAGACCACATTTTCTCCATTCGGCCTTTGATGGACACTTGATTTGCTTCTACGTTTTGGCGACTGTGAACAATGCCACCATCAACATCGATGTGCACAGATCTGAGTCTCTGCTTTCAAAGAAAATTTTTTTGAGGTACCTGGGATTGAACCCAGGACCTCGTACATGGGAAGCAGGTGCTCAACCACTGAGCTACATCAGCTCCCCAATGAGAGTCTTTTTTCCCATTTGTTTGTTTGTTTTTAGGAGGTACCAGGGGTGGAACCTAGGACCTCATATGTGGGAAGCGGGTGCTCAACCCCTTGAGCTACATCTGCTCCCCTCAAATTTTGGGGGTATATATCCAGGAATGGGATTGCTGGGACATATGGTAATCATGGTTTTTTGAGGTCCCCCAATGATGCCAGCTTGCAGTGAGTGTGGAGAACCACTGTGTAGAGGGCTTAGCTGTGGCAGGGGTGAGCGGTAAGGACAGGGCTTGACCAAGACTTAGGGGCAGGTGGTCTCGTCACAGCTAAGGGTGCAGCTCCTGTGGGGTCAGCCTGGACCTCATTCCACCTCCCACACCCTGTGATCCGCCTCATGCTCCTTCACCCCTGGGTGCTGCAGCTTGCTCGTCTGCACAGTGGGGAGAACTGGGTATTGTACAGGGTTGGTAAGATAAATCCTGCGAAGGGCTTAACAGGGCGCCTGGCTCTCAGTAAGTGCTTAATGTGAGCTACTGTTTTTGTTACTATTCAGCGGAATCTTCTAGTGTGTTTAGTGGAGTACAGAGGTTAAGAGTGTGGACACTGAAGCCAAACCAACCCTCCTGGAGCGTGAATTGTGGGCAGGTTATTTAATCTCTTGGAACCTCGTTTTCACATCAACAAGATGTAAATAACCGTCTCCACCTCACAGGTGTGGCTGCCTTCCACAGGTGCCCTCAGCTCACCCCCATGCCCACCTGGAGGCCACAGAGCCCCAGTGGACACAACTCCATAACATGACCCCAAGCAGAGGAGGGCCTTTTACTGACAACTTCTTAGGGAATCAAGGAAGTCAGGGTTGATCTCACACTCCCAGCAGCCTGAATCATCCATGAGACGAGCCAGGTGTTATTCGGGTGATCTCATTCAGAACTCACAGCAGTCCTAGGAGGCAGAGCTATTATTGTGCCCATTTTACAGGTGAAGAAACCGAGGCAGACTTTTGGTAACTATTGCAAGGTCATAGAGCTTGGGAGGGTGGGATCACAATTCTTTCCCACAAAATGGGCCTGTCCCTTACCCTCTGATGTCCACTGCATTGTTCCTGGATGCAGGGTTAGGGAGAGGAAGAGTTAGTGCTTGTATTTAACAAATATTTATTGAGCATCTACTATGTGCCAGATGCTGGGGATACAGGGTGAGCAAACAACACTTGTCCCTGTCCTCACAGAAAGTGTTTCTTAAGTTGTTGAAAAAAGAGAGGAAAAGAAAGGAGAAGAAAAGCAAAGGAAAAGAAGCCCTCTACCAAGAGGGGCAGTAAGCATAGCTTCCCAGGCCTCCAAGCCTTGCTGGGGCAGCTCGGCCTTTAGCCAAACCCTGCTCCCTTCCTGCAATTCACCCACAGGGTCAAGGGGAGACAGCCCGCTCCTCTTGCAGAGTCTGGACTCATGGGGATAGGTCTCTGGTGGGGGGGAGCAGAGCAGGGTCTCCCGCAGCAGCTCGAACTTCGGCATTCGCAGCCAGGATCTGGGTGCCCCTCCTTCCTCCCTGGTTCTCCCCGGCCCCCGCCCCCCCAGTCACCCCACCCCACCCTCCTGCCAAATGCTGGTAATTGGTAGACAAAGGAGTTTCAGACAGTTGGGGACCTGCGTCCTTTGAGTCCCTGAAAACATGCTATTATTAATTAAAGACTTTGGCTTCGACAGGGCCCGGGCCTGCCTTTTTCTGGCTGGGCCTCAGACTTGTGTCTCTCCAGCCGTCTCTTCTTGCTAAATTTTTCAGTGTTTTTAACATCAGACTGATGTTACGTATAATTACCAACTTTGCACCCAAATTATATTTGACATGGCTTGTGTGGGAAATTAGACCATTTCAGCGCCTACAAATTCACCTGGGAAGCCAAGGCAGGCAGGCAGTCGTGCCGAGTGGAAGTAATTTAAATATTACATGTGCCCTCGTGCAAATGCCAAAACTGTTTAAACTGCCAGGAAGAATTTTGTCTCCCCCTCCACAGGCTCCCTCAACTTCCTGAGCACACGGAGAGTCGGGAAGCAGGGTCTTCTGGGGGTGGGTGGGTTTTCTGGTTGGCCGGGGAGGGGCCACTGGGACCCTCATGTCACGTCCGTGGGGAGGGCCCAGCACAGTGGCATCTCTGTCCCTGTGTCTGTCTGCCTCTCCCCTCTCTCCCTCTTGCCTCTGACCCATCTGTTCCAGTGCTAGGGGAAGGGGTGATGGGAGATGGTGGAGGGGGCGGTGGGAGGAGCATGTGGCCACAGCACCCAGAGCCCAAGCCCTCCAGGGACACAGAGCTTGGGTTCCCAGAAGCAATAGCCCATTGAGGAGTTCGGCTTTGTCTTTTCAATTCAATAAATCCTGAGCACTTGCTGTGTGCCAGAATATCCAGAGAATAGGACTCATTCATTCATTTGTTCGTTCATTCAGCAAATGCTCATTGAGCATCTATTATGTGCCAGGCACAATGCTATATACAGGGGAAATAAAAATAAAGAAGAGTCATTTGTTCGTTTTCAACACATACTAAGCACCTACTACGTGTCCTCTCTGTGCTGGGTCACAGAGATGCAGTGGGCAGTGCCAGCCTCCAATTGCTCCCAGAGTAGTTGGGGAGATGGATTTTCACACAAATAATGAGTTATCAGAGTTATCAGGTCCTCAGGTCGGAAGTTCAAGCCCCCTGCCTCAGTCTCCCCCTTGCTAATGGAGGCTGCCCAGTTGAGCCCCAGGAGGGATATGCTGTTGGCTGCTGTGCACTGTCACCTAGACCCATGAGTTTGATAGGAAAGGCAGAGGCTCTGCGGTTGACGAGTCACCCCGTCCCAACCCCGAGGGTCTTCAGTGGAGGGGAGATTTGAGGCCCAGCCAGGCAGGGTCTGGGAGAAGCCTCCTGCCTCTCCTCCTCCTGCACATCGATCCCTCACCTGAGCCTACAGGGAAGAGACTTGGTCCTTTTTTTGAGGTTTCCCAGCTGCTGGGAGCTACGTCGGGGGCAAGGATAGAGAGCTGGAATGGGGGAGGCTGAGGTGCCTCCTACCTTTGGCTGGGGGAGGTCCAGCACCCGAGAGGAAGCAACCCAGAATAAAGGGGCTGCAGGGATGGGGGCTCCGAGATGCACCCCAAACCCCAGGCCTCAGAGCCTTCCAGCCTGGTGCGGGTGGATGGAAGGATGGGGATGGGGCAGCATTCTTTGGGGACCATCCTGGGAGTCCTCATCTGGACATCCTGCCTCTCGGACAGTGACTCTGACCCCTCAGGTCTTCTGGTCCCCTTTTCCCTCTATCCTTTTATTCCTCCACTTACTGGGCAAGCCCAGCCTCATTAGCCCAGCGTGATCGGGGTCAAGCGTGATCGGGGTCACGCGTGATCGCTGCAGCCAGATGCGTTTTCCACAACAACGTCTATCATCCGCGAGCTCTTCTTAGAGTGTGACCTTGACCCTCCTCCCTTCCAGTGGTGGGGGCTATGTCCCCTCCCCTTGAATCTGGGCAGGCCTTTGTGGATGTACGACAGCAGTGACACATGTGAGTTCCAGGCTGGATCGCTGAGGTGCCACGTCCTTCTCCTGATTCTCTTGGTGCTCCTGCCTTTGGAACCAGCCACTGTGCGGTGAGGAAACCCATGCTGCTCCCCGTGGGGGCCCGTGGGGAGGGGCCGTGTGTGATGTTCCGGCCAGCTGAGTCCCTGCCAACAGCAGGATGTGCGTGAACGAGCCTTCAGTCGACCAGGTCCTGGCCGCCAGACACCCCCAGCCTCCCAGTCTTCCCAGAGCAGGCCCTAGACGTGGTTCCCACTGTGTCCTTCCAAATTCCTGACCCACACAGTCTGTGGGCACAGTCAAATGGTTGTCTGCCGGCACTGAGTTTTGGGAGTGGTGGGCTGGTTAGCCCTGGTCACTGGAACCATCTCACCTGGGCCTCCCCATTTCCACACACCTTTCCCTCCACAGAAGCACTTGGGCTTCCCCGACATGCTGTGTTCGCCCACATTCCCTGACTTTGGCCAAGTTCTCCCCCTGTCTGAGGTGCCCTTCCTGCATCACTTTTCTAGCAAATGCTTGGGGCATCCTTTAGGATCCAGCTCAAATGCTGGCTGGGAGCCAGGGACGGCCTCCCCTCCCCTCCCACGGCCAGGGCAGGTGCCCCTGGCTTCCCCAACCAGAAGCCTCATCCAGCTGGTTCCTGCTCTTTGATCTCTCGGTTTCCCCCATCCGGCTGTGAGCTCCCGGTGGGCAGGCGGACCCAGGCTCCCTGGCTGACCCTGTTAAAACACGGAGGAAGCTGGGGATGTGGGAGCAAGTTCCCTCTGGCCGTCCTGGTGTCTTCTTCACAGCCTTTGTTTGGAAGCCTGGTGGCACTTGGCGAAATCAGCCCTGGGGCCTGAGCTGGGGCGGTGCAGCTCTCTGGGACCGCCAGGGCTGGGATGTAGAGGCCCCAGAGCACTCAGGCTCTGCCTGCCTGGGTGCAAGTCCTTTTCCCACTCGCTGGCTCAGGCCAATCACATCACCGTAGCTGGCCTCGGTGCCCTCGGTGGGCATAGCTGTAAAGCAGCCAGCATGTAGAATTGTTGGGAGGACTCAAAGAATGGGATGGTGCATGCACGGGCCTCCACAGAGGGACTAGCACACTGGGCTTTCGCTGTTCAAAGACTCAAAGCCCCCATCACAAGAACCTGCCAGGTGCACTGGGCTGAGCATCCTGTCTGCTTGTGAGGTCTGTTCCCTCTAGAAATCCCAGTGCGGTGAATTTCTTTATTGCTGTTTTACAGGAGAGGAAATGAGGCTCGAGAGATCATGTGACTTGTCCAAGGCCACACAGCCACGAAGAGGTGCGGCTGGAAAAATCCAGGTCCCCCTGGCCCAGCGATGTTGGAGCCTCCCTGTCGCCTCCTGTGGCACCCTGGCACCCCTGCACAGAGAGCCTCCCTCGGCACTGCCCATGACTGCAGCCTGCCTGGGCTCTGCACCCCACTCCCCCACCCAGATCAGGCGCAGCCTCCCCGACCCCAGGGCTGAACTCCTGCAGGGTGGGGGCGGGGGTCCCTGAGTGGGCCGGGATGGGGTCTCGGAGCCTGCCCTATGGGAGGGCTCCCCTCGCCTCCAGCTCCAACAGGCAGAGGCTGCTGGGTAGCCCCACAGTTGGGGCCCCACCAAGAGGAGGGGGTGAGCAACACTCCCCCACCGTGGCTTCCCCGTGCAGTGGGTGTTAGTACAGCCTCTGTCAGGACCCCGCCCACCCACTCGCAGCCCAGGGCACAGCCTGCTCCTGGGACCCCCACCACTCTGACGGCAGTGCATACGTACCCAGGGGCGGTGCCCGGCCCTGTAGTCACACATGCACACACAGTGTGAAGCTGCACAGCCGGCTTCTGGCCCGTGTGCACACGTGCACTCACCTGCTGAGGCTTAGCCCCGACTCCCGAGACCACATGGGAAGCTCTGAACAGAGGCGCGGCAGCTCCACGGGCCCTCGGTGGCCCCTCTGTTGTGCACATGCACGGGTGTGCACATGCGTGTGTGCACCCGTCGAGAAGCAGCCCTGGCCTTCACTCAGCCCGGTAGAGGGTCTCACAGCCGTCAGAACGTCCCTGGGTGCTGAGCCTCATTCAGTCTTTGGCAGAAGCTGAGCAGAGAGCAGTTCTCACTATTCCCCATTTCACCAACAGAGAGGTTGGATAGCTCCCCCAAAGCCACACAGCTCCATCAGAGCCCGGCAGCCTGGCAGCCCCTGCCACACACCCCCTTCTTCCCCCCTCCCCCTGCTTCCTTGTTCCTCTGCACTTTCACCATCTGTGCTGGTTAAACAAACTGTGAATTTTAGGTATTTGCTTTTCTGGCCCCTCCTGTCCCTCCTGCTCCCTGCCCCCACAATGTAAGCCCCACAGAAGTAGGGGTTTGTCACGTTCCCCTATCCTCCCCTTGACCCCCGGGGTCCTGGAACACAGTAAGGACTGAACAAATATGTGCTGAATGGACTGATTTGGTGAATGAATGAACAAGCACCGTCCAGTCTCATGCACCGGCCCCGAGGGGGGAGGATGATAGGCAGGAGGCTGGGGCCCGTGACATTCAGCTCCTTCCTGCCTCGCTCAGGGTCTCCCTGGCGCTGGTGTCTGAGCAGCAGCTGGTGAGGCTGGCAGGGGCCTCCTGAGCTGGCCTTGGGGCTCCTGGACTGGCCTCTCCCTGTTCGGTTCTCCCAGGATGGCCGTGGGCCTGGGTAGAGAGACCTCTTGAGCACACGCTGGCCCCTGGCAGCGCCCAGGGAGCAGAACGACCCCTGCTCTTGCCAGCCCCTCCCCTCTGTATCCACCCTGTTCCAGCCCCTCCCCCTCATACCCCCTGCCCCCCTCCAAGCCTTCTGGCATCCCGCCCACCACTAGGTGGTGCCAAGTGCCCTGTGACAGTGGGGAAGCTGCCCCAGGAGGGCTGGGGATGGGGTGGGGCACTGGTCCCAGCATCCTCCAGATTCTGGCCCCTCCCTTGAATGTGCTAAAGGGGTTTCATTCATTTTCTTGTATTACTTCACAAGCCTTCTGAAGGCCAGGTGAGGTGGACATCATTATTGTCCCCATTTTACAGACGAGGAAACCGAGGAACAGAGAAGCTAGAGCAGCCTATCTGCAGTCACACAACTCATCAGAAGCAGAGCCAGAACTCGAACCGGGTCTGCCTTACCCCAGTTTTTTTTT
>JAQZBX010109272.1:0-10480 GCA_029593785.1 Cabassous unicinctus
CTTATGTTATATTTCTTATCCGTTTTCATGTCATGGCACATATAGAAAAGGAAAATCACATTTTCATTTATGTAATCTTGTAAATGGAAAAACAGGCTTATATCCAGGGGTGACCAACCTAGGGCCTCAATCTGTCCCAGACTACCTAGACCCAGAGCAAGAAGGGTTTGATATCTGGGTACACTTGCCTTACCTGATAAAATGTGCAAACTTTGGATGTCTAGTTTATGTTCCATTGTGGAAATATTCATGAAATTTCCTTAAGCAAAGTCTGTGGAATGAACCAAAACTGAGTCTGAGTTCCAGTACCACCATGGTTCAACTATAGAACACAGGGAAAAGCCTTTGATCTTGTTTAACCCCAGGCTTTTCATTCGTAAAATGAAGACAATAATAATTTATATACATTTAGGCTTGTTATATGATTAAATGAGATGATGCATATGATGTACCCAGCAGAATTCCTGGCATATAGAAAGTGTTCAATTAATATTAGTTAGCTAATATTAGTATTATTATCATTCTTAGGCAATTTTTATGAATCTTAATTTAGTTTGGGTCATCATGATATCTTTTCACTTTCAAATATAGAAATCACATCATATTATTGCATTTAATATTAATGCTTTCTGACTACCAAAATGATGACACAAATCAAATCACACTTCTGTATAATCCTGTTGGATAGAGGGATTTAATTTGAGGAGGAGACAGCTTTCTCTTCATGTGTTGCTAGTAGTAGTACATCTATCAAATAGTCTTCAGCAAATAGTAACATGCACTCCATGATTATTCACCACCAATCAACAAATATATATTAGTAATCATCATCTGAATGTCTATTTATTATATATAAAATCACAGTGGGAGATAATGTGAGGGTATTGAGGCATGGATGGTTTATTCCTTTAAAAAACTTGTATTGTGGCTCAGATCAAGAAGACTAGTGAACTTGCATGCTTCAATTATGAGTAACATAATGGACTATAAAATCAAGGACTAAAAATCATGCATAAAGAATTGATTCTGTACTGTATAAAGGAGTCCTCCAGTTACTAGTGATGAAACTCAGCCCAAATTAGATAAATAAAAAATATGAATTTATCAGCTCACATAAATGAAAAGGCCAGGGCAGATTTTAGGCATGGCTGGATCCAGAGGCCCCAAAATTTTATCAGTTATCAGGTTTTCTCCATCTCTCCATTCTATTTTCTTCTGAGTTGGCTTCATTTTCATGGAGATCCTCAATGAAAATTGGGAAATGGTTGCTGGCATCTCTAGATTTATAGTCTCAAAATACAGCAAGCCAAAACCTGAGGATGCATATCATTGATCTGGGATTTCACACTTATCCTGAACCAGTCACAGTGACCTAGGGAATGAAGGTATATAGTTATGACTGTGTCCTTGCTCATTCTGGAGCTGAAGAACTGGGCACAAGGACTGAGCATGGTGGAGGAGCCATTTCATAAAACAAAATTAAGATATCACTATCAGTATGTATATGTGTGTGTATAAAAGCTTTTTAGGAAACTTGAAAGAAATTTGCAGACATTGTGACATTTCACCTTTAAATGCTCCAATAGAGGTAATTTAAGAATTAACAATGTAGATAATTTTCTACTTTATCAAAATATGGTTACTGAATTTAAAGTTATTAATAAATCCATATACTCCAATAAAGATTTCTTATAGAAACCTTCCCAGATATTCCAAGAATGGGCTGATTGGTAGTGCAATTCATTGAGGTGGCAAAGATTGAGCTGTCTTCAAAGACTTCTGGCATTTTGTGTTATTCTCTAAACCAAAGGCACTGAAAGTTCCTAGAAGGAACCAGTCTTTTAAGTACTATAGCACTAAAGGTGTTTTTGCTTGTGCCCACCCCCAACAGTTCATAAGAATATTAAAAGTACATAAAATTTCCTACAAATTAATGTGGGGAAAGGTGATTAAAAAATTACTCAGTAATAAATTAAAAGTGGGTTCTTTCCAGGTGACCCAATTTAATAACAAAGGTGTTAAAATTGCTATTCCTGAGGCTTCAGATAAGATATACACATATATAGATAGATGATAGATGAAATAGATAGATAGATAGATATAGAGAAATGGATATGAATGAGCAGCCTATGATTTACAATAAGCAGAAAGAAATTTCATATATATTCATCAAACAATGTAGGGAAGAAGGATTGTATCTGGAATACCCAAGGAAAGGACTAGTTTCAGAAACAACTAAATCAATGTTCAAATGCTATCACCATGCTTTTTCTCTGTCCTTTCTTTGTATCCATCCATCTTTCAGTTGGTTTTGCTTGACTTGTGTTAGATGCACATTTTTTTCAGGCGTTCTTCACTAGGTGGCCCCTGGCAGTCCAAAGTTACATCCATACCACCTCAAGGACCAGGGAGACAGAAATTCTTTAAGAATATCAGAAAAAAATTCCATGACTATATCATTAGTACTCTTTAGGCAGAACCTACCCATCCCTGAACTCATCACTGCATGTGTATCAGTGAAGGGCAGAAGGAGAAGATATACAATGCTTTCATTGATCCATGTCTGGGTTACATGAGCACTCTTAGAGTCAGATGTGAATTCAACATTGCCAGAATTTTATTATGGAAGCCATTGATCTCCAATTAGGAGACTGTATAGATGCCTGGAACTTTCCAAAACAGATGACCATTGTGCTATTGAAGGCATATTAAACTCCAGGTCACTAACTCTTACTATAGAAACAATTTCAGTCAAATATTCTTTAACAACTACGTAATAAGTCAAGTCTAAATTGTTTGCAGTGTGCTTTCGAAAACTTTACACCCATCAATTTCCATATCGGCACTGTGAGGGAAATATAATCATCTTGATATTGCAGATGAGGAAACAGAAGTGTACCTGGGATTTTCTCATGGCCACAGAGGAAGTAAGGTAAAGAGCAAGTACGCAAAACTATATTTGCCTAATCTAATTACCTTTCTAATTTAAGGACATCATTCTTCGCGGTCTTACTTTAAGTCATGAGACATAAATTCCACTGTCTATGGAGCTGGGCAGGTAATATTAATTCACGAAGTGAACAGGATAGAAATGAACAAAGTCACAAGTGCACACCTCCTACAAAGGGGACAGCTTTACACAGGTCCATGTCACTGATGCTGTGTGAAAATGAAGGCCATTGTGGCAGTTTGAGATTATTTATGAACCCCCCAAAAGACAAGGATTATGTTTGTAAACTGGTCTGTTCCTCTGGGCATGATGCCCTTTGATTGTATTAGATTCAGCTAAGATGTCTTTGATTAAATTATGTTAAGATTAGGGCTTTGATTCTACCATGTCAGTAGGATGTAATTCAGGTTACATCCCCCCCACCCTTGGTGGGCTGGTATAAACAGGCACTCACTAAAGAAGACACAGGAAGAAAGAGAACTTCATAGATATGGAAGAGGAGAGAACTTTGATCCTGCAGCCACAGGAAGAGAGATGAGCCATTCACCTGATAGTTTACAGCTAACCTTGTGAAGGGACCAGAGCAGCTGAGAAGACCTGGAAAGAAACAAGCCCTATGCCAGCCTACAGCTGAGATTTGAAGAAGCTGGGCCTACAGAGCTTTAAGAGGAAGAAGTCCCAAGAGACCAGGTAGGGATTGGCAATCATTTTTGATGAGAAGTACCTCTTATGGTAACTTGAGTTGGACTTTTTAGGGCCTTATAATTGTTAGCTTTTACCTCAAATAAATACCCATTATAAAAACCAACAGATTTTTGGTATTTTGCATCAGCTCCCCTTTGGCTGATGAATAAAGCCATCTATATCAGATCTTACAATTTTTTAAGAGGTTAAATATCCAATGAAATTTTCTCAAATTTAAATTTTTCCAACTAATTTATTTTTTAAAAAAATCTCTGTGGGCCACAAAAAATATTCCTTATGTTATCCATGAGTGGTCTGGCACTTTGAGTAGCTAAATACCTTGGATCCCAGTCAATGTTAACACTGCAGAATTAAGAATGTTTACTCCACCCTTCTCAACCTATTCCCAGAATAAATGAAATTCCAGGACTACTGCACTTTTCTTCAGATAAATGAGCTGTGTACTTTAATCTTGCTCTTCATCATTTCTTTTTGCACTCTGCTTTCCTGTCTGCATTGTAACTAAACTTCCATAAATTTTTAAAGAGATTGGAGGAAAAGGTGGATAGTATAGAAAAGTAGAATGGGAGATCGAAAAGGTCCTTCCTAGTTAACATGGGAATACAAAGGAGGAAGACATTTTGAGAAAAGTTTCAGTGATGAAATTTAAATTATTTAAGCCGATAAGAGTAGTTGAAAGAAAGGAAGATTTGGGAGGTTCTCCTGATTTTTACTGATTGAAATTGAGTTGGAGAGGGCTTGTTTAAACCTACATGGTCATTTGATGGCAGTGATAGACTTAAAACCCAGTAACTGTGAGTTACAGTTGTCAGTTGTCTGTGTCTTTAAGTACACAGGTACTTAAAGACCTGATAGGTAGGTTCTATTTCCAATTCTCTCTCTCTCTCTCTCCCCCCACCCCTTTCCCTCTCTCCCTCTCTCCTTCTCTTTCTCTGTGTATGTGTGATACAAAATGAGGTGATAAAATGTTACAGAGATGCTATTTTTCTATATTCCTATATGGGAGATATGAAAAATGAAGAATGGATATTGGGCATTAAAAAAAAAACAAAAACAAATAAAAACACAAACAAAACAAATTAAAAGCAAATATCAGCTTCAGACTTCTTTCAGTAATCCAACTCCTTGTTGTTATTCTTCATTTCCAAAATTTACTTTAAAGAAAGATCTGAATATCTATCTATCTATCTATCTATCTATCTATCTATCTATCTATCTATCTATCTCCTTATGATCATGTAAAAAAGTAGCATGCCTATAACAGTTTATGAAGTTGTATCTTTCATTTCTTTCATTTGAACAGATAGCTTTCTGAATACTACTTTGTTCTAATTTCCACACATTTTCTCCAATCAACTACTCCTCCAGTCATACCAGAATTTGTTTCTGTTCCTTGAACAATGTATGGTCTTTTTCACCTGCCTGGAATGCTTTTCCCCCAAATTTTAACACATCTTCCTATTTCTATCTATTTAGACCCCAGCTTAGAGGTCTATTACTACTGAAATAGAATAATCCTACTCCGTCAGTTACTTTGAATGATGACATTATTGTAAGAAACATTATCTCATATATTTGCTAATTTTTTTTTTTATAGTTTGTGTCTTTCACTAGAATGCAAGTTCCATGTGAAGAGTCATTATCTATCAATGAGACCTGTGCCTCCCCAGATCTAGGAGATTGGCTGGCACATTGGAGGTGTCACCTCTGTTCCGTGGGGCACACAGAGCACCAGAGCATATCTTTCCCATATGTGTTCAGAAAAAAATAAAAGAGAGAAATAAAATGAAGGCCTAGCCAGTGAAGGTAAAAAACTATCTGCATTACTGGCTGTTAGTGTGAGAAATGAATGGGTCAACTAATTCACTCAGGAAATAGATTGACTCTCCCTCCCCCTTCCTGTCTCAGGCAATAGCAGACTAGGAAAAGCCTGATGCAGAAGAATATTGTAGTAGTCAGACAAACAGGTGCTGATGCAAAATACCAGAAATCAGTTGGCTTTTATAAAAGGTATTTATTTGGGGTAGAAGTTTACAGTTACCAGGCCATAAAGTGTAAGTTACTTCCCTCAACAAAGTCTGTTGCCATGTGTTGGAGCAAGAAGGTTGCCAACGTACAAGCTTCCTCTTCCTCTTAAGGCTCCGTGGTCCCAGCTTCTGCCAATATCAGCTACAAAGGCTGGGATAAGTCTGATCTCTATCCTGGGGCTTGTTTCTCTCCGGGCTTAGCTGCTCTGCTCTCTCCTATGTGTTTACTACCCAGGCTCCAGCCCTAACACTTGAATCTCCCTTCTCTGCAGTGTGGTTTTTCTGTGAGGCCCAGCCCACCAAGGGGGCATGGACTCAATGTCCTACTGATGTGGCCCAGTCAAAGCCTTAATCATTATTTAATCAAGTAAAAGTGAAACCTCTGAATCCAATATAATCTAATATGCCCAGAGGAACAAACCAGCTTACAATATTAATCCAATATCTATTTTTGGAATTTATAAACAATATCAAACTGCTACAAATATACTCCTTAAGCATCAGATGAGAATTTCTGGCTTACAAAGAGAAAAGAGGGAAGAGCTAAACTGAACCTGCTCATTTTATTCTTCTTAGTTTTTGTCTAAACAGATAAGTTCAGTCTGCCTCCCCAGAAGATGTTTATGCAAAAAGCCAGAGAGAAACCAACAGATACATTAACTGATGTATTTTCACATAGAAGGAAATATCTGGTATGAGAAAATTAATTCATTTTCTTTAGCTCTAATTATGGAGATTCAGTGGGGTTAAACTTGGTTTGACCAAGTTTAGTTTAAACAAGGTGTTCTGTTTTCTAATCCAGTATTCTCATACTACAATTTTAGAAAAGTTTTCCTAACTTTGAAACTTATTGATGAAGCATGGAGGCCACTGAATTAATGTTGAAGGGTGAACTAAACAAGACAGATGTGCCCTTATATTTAAACATAGAAAATGAGTCTAGTGTTTATATTCTGGGCATCCATAAATTTGACCCTTGAGAGCTGGTATCCTCTGCTCATGAGCACAGTCTCCATTAGTGAAAGAAGACAAAGAAACCATTGGCGGAAACTAATCTATCCTCATTCAATTAGACTGCAAAGCAATTACACCCCCCACCAAAGAGTGCAATTAGTTCCCTTTGAAAATGTATTCCAGCTCCACGAGGAAAGCAAACCCTCTGAAAATGTGTGAGGAATGCAAAAATGGTTGGAAGAAAATCTCCACACTTGTTTTTTTGTTTGTTTGTTTGTTTTTAATCCATCCTCAGTTTTGGTTATCCTTTTAAGGTCCAGCTTCCCCTGTTTGGTCTTGGGTGTCTCTCTGAGATGATATTCTGTATGTACCTTTTTCTAGTAGTGACTTTTTCTCATATTTAAAAGAAACTTGGTTGAGGAATGGTTAGAGGCAGCATGATGAACTGGGAAGGAATCAGGGTCTTAGAGGAAGGACCTATGATTTCTAGCTCTCTGTGTTGTGACTTTAGGCAGATTAGTTTCCCTCTTCGGACTTCAGTATCCCCAATTTTAATTTGAGGTATTTGGATTCAAATGAGATTTAGTAATAGAATGCTTTAAAAAAAAAATACCATCAAACTCTTATGAATACACATAAAAATTTGGAACTGCTCCACTGGAACAAGAAAGAGGCAGTAGTGATGGGAAGGAAGGGACAAAAGTCAAAGATATTCTTTCTTAGTACCCTCCCTAACAGATCCCAAGTACACAGGTAACAAACCCCTAAATTAGGTAATCTCTGATATTATTTCCATATCTGATAACTCTGATTTTTCCTAGATTAGTGGTATGTTCTATAGATATCAGACAGATATAAGCTTGAATTCAAAGATCTGTGACCTTTGGAAACTTATTTAACTTTGTGCAGATAGTTTCCTCATCTACAAATGGGGAAATAAAAATAAATTTCATTGTGTTTGATTTTAAATAAATATTAATGGGGAGTTCCAGGAAGACAGAGTCAGAGTAGACAGGCAGGGTGCAACTCAATCACAAAAACTATGGAGAAAGGGCCAAAAGCTATCTGAAGGATCTGCCTTGGATGTCAACAGACCAGGACAGTGCTGTGTAATTCCCAGGAGGGTGAGGGGCAGAGAGATGAAGAATTTGAGACAACAAACATGCGTACTAAACCCCACTGTGGCCAGGAAAAACTCCCATCCCCCAACCTCAAGACATGAAGCCTGGATAAAACCCCTGGCTCACTGCAGCAGATTGAGGGAGGAACAGACATCTTCCTCCCTGACAGCTGTTACTAGGGAAAAGGTAGGGTGAGTTGGAGGGCTTCACTTCAGTGAATTAAGCAAGAAGAGCCCACTTTGAATCTCAGCTCTTGCCAGACTAGAAACACCTCCATGGAAAGGTTTTCTGACTGGCACCATCTGCTGGCAGGCCAGGAAATTGCAAGGAGAAAAACTGATTTTAGATCTCTTTTTAACTCTGCCCCTGGGGAAAAAAAATCTGTGCCTCATTAGTGAGTCCCTAGCCTGATTTTAATAAGTTAAATTGGGCAATTTTAAAAATTTAGAAAAAGTTGAACTAAATTTCAAAGATCAGTGGGAAAAAAACTAAGCAAGAGAGAGAAATTGACCATCAGAGTAAATTCACTGACATATTCAGATGCCCAGTAATCAGGAAAAAATTACAAACCATACTAGGAAACAGGAAGAGATGGCCCAGCTGAAGGAGCAAGCCAAATAATCTGATGAGATACAAGATTTAAGACAAGTAATCAATGATAACCACATAAATCTCCTATATCAATTCAAATAATTAAAGGAAAATATGACTTAACAAATAAAGAATATTAAGATGACACTAAGTGAGCATAAAGAACAATTTGAAAGCCTGCAAAGAAAAGTAACAGAGCTTATGGGAATGAAAGAAATTATGGATGAAACTGAAAATACATTAGAGACACATAACAGCAGATATGAATTGTTCAAAAACAGAATTAGTGATTTCAAGGACAGAACATCTCTACTGGAAAAGAGTGTAGAACAGAAAGAGAAAAGAATGGAAAAATGGAACAGGGTCTCAGGAAATTAATGACAAAGCAAAATGCACAAGCATACATGCTATTGGTGTCCTAGAAGGAGAAGAGAATGGAAAAGGGACAGAAAGAATATTTGAGGAAATATATGATCAAAAACTTCCCAAAACTTATCAAAGACATAAATATCAATATTCAAGAAAGACAATGCACCTTAAACAGAATATATCTAAATAGATCTACCCTGACACACCTACTATTCAGAATGACAAATATCAGAGTTAAAGAGATGATTCTGGAAGCAACAAGAGAAAAGCAAAACATCACATACAAGAGAACCTCGATACGATTAAGTGCCGACCTCTCCTAGGAAACCATGGAGATGAGAAGAAATTGGTATGATGTAGTTAAGGTACTGAAAGAGAAAAATTGCCAGACAAGAATTCTGTATCTGACAAAACTGTCCTTAAAAAATGAAGGTGAGTTCAAAGTCTTCACAGACAAACAAAAACAGAGAGTATGTTATCAAAAGACAAGAATGGCAAAAGATACTGAAGGGAGTGCTGCAGCCTGAAAGGGAAAATTAAGGGCAAGAGACTTGGAGAAGAGTGTAGAAATGGAGATTATTAGGAAGGGTAAGTTAAAGGGTAAAAAGACAGACATATCTTAATAAAACAATGAAAAGCCAAAGAACAAAATGGACAAGTAAGAAATGCCTTTACAGTAATAACATTAAATGTTAATGGCTTGAACTCCCCAATATAGACATAGACTGTTAGAATGGATAAAAAATATATACGCCATCTATATGCTGTTGACAAGAGACTCAGCTCAGATATAAGGGCACAACCAGGTTGAAAGTGAAAGATTGGAAAAAGATATTCCACCCAAATGGTAACCAAAAGAGAGCTGGAGTAGCAATGCTAATATTGGACAAAATAGATTTTAAATGCAAAACTGTTATAAGAGAATAAGAGGGTCATAATATATTAATAAAAGGGGTAATTCATCAAGAAGAAATAACTATAATAAATATTTATGCACCTAACCTGGGTTACCCAAGATACATGAGACACACGCTGGCAATACTGAAGGGAGAAATAGATTTCTGTACAATAATAGTTGGAGACTTCACTACACCATTCTCAGGATTGGATAGACCATTTAGACAGAGGATAATTAAAGAAAAAGATCTTGAATAACATGATAAGTGAACTAGACTTAAGAGATATTTATAGAGCATTGCACCCCAAAATGGCAGGATATACATTCTTCTCAAGTGTTCATGGATCTTTCTCCAGGATAGACCATATGTTGGGTCACAAGACATGTCTCAATACCTTTAAAAAGAAGGAAATTATACAAAACACTTTAATGATCTTAACAGAATGAAGCTGGAAATCAATAATGGATGGAAAAAGGGAAAATTCATAAACATATGGAGATTAAATAACACACTCTTAAATAATTAGTGGGTCAAAGAAGAAATTGCAAGGAAATTCAGTAACTATCTTGAGACAAATGAAAATGAGAACACAGCATATCACAACCTATGGGACACTGCAAAAGCAGTGCTGAGAGGGAAATATATAGCTCCTCAATGCTTACATCAAAAAAGAAGAAAGAGCTAAAATTGAAGATCTATCTGCACAACTGGAGTAACTAGAAAAAGAACAGCAAACTAATCCCAAACCAAGCCAAAGGAAAAAAATAGTAAATATCAGAACAGAAATAAATGAATTTGAGGGCAAAAAATCAATACAGAGAATAAACAAAACCAAAATTGCTTCTTTGAGAGGATCAACAAAAT
>JAQZBX010109273.1:0-10478 GCA_029593785.1 Cabassous unicinctus
GGGCTTTTTTTTTTTTGGGACTTTGGGGGTTGTCCTGAGTGGCGAAGCAGCGACGAATGTAGGCCATTTTCCATCAGAATATACCATGCAGAACTGGGTGGGAGAGAGTGTGGTCTGTGATTGGAACTGTGGTCTATGCTCGGTGGCAAGGCCCCAGGATGTGTATATCCATTGCGGGTGTAGTACCACACAGATAGGGAATGGTTGTGTGGGGTGTTTTTGGGGGTGTGGGCGGTGGGGAGCATGGGAATCCCTGTAGTTTCTGAGTAATATTTGGGTAATCTAGGCACCTTTATAAAATATATATATATATATATAACAAATAACATTTATGTAAACAAATGCACATATATGCATATGTATTTATATATCATTTTACAAATAAAATAAAAAATAAAAAAATAAAAAAATAAAAATACATGGGGCATAGTCATACTAAAAAAAAAATTAGTTGTTTATGTGAAATTCAAATTTAACAAGTTGTGTGGTATGACAACCTTAGTTACACAGGATAGAAAACAGCTTATATTTCCTGGCAAACAATCTTTAAAGAATGGAAATGACATCCTTCAAGTCCTATTCCTTTTGATAAAAAGTAGGAAGAGGTAGCGATTGAGCCCTTAGATCAGAGCAAAGAATACTACAAAGACCATAAGAATATTTGGGGGGTAGAATGTGCTCCCTTGTTGGAGACTTGGCTGTTACAGAAATTTGAACAGAGTACTCAAGCATGGATCCTACTACCTTGGTGGTCCATATCTCACCAGAAAACAAAATAATTGTCTTTGTACACCTATATACTAATTCCTACAAATGGAGGTATTGTAGTTTGCCAAGTCACTATGACAAATCCCATGATGGGTTGGCTTCACCAACAAGCATTTATCTTCTCATGGTTTCAGAGTTCAGAAATCCAAAATCAAGGCATCAGCAAAGCTGTGCTCTCTCTCTGGAGTCTGTCGTGTCTTGGTGCCGGCTTGCCACCATCCTTGGGGCTCCTTGGCTTGCATCTCTGCCTCCTGTCCCATGGTATCTCTCTCCTTGTGTCTGCTCTTCTGTGTCTGCTGACTTTTGGCTTCTGATGCCCCTCTGAGACTTTCTCTCACTCACTGTGGGGGTTTCTTCTGTTTATAAAAGACTACAGTAATATGGATTAAGGCTCACCCTCATTCAGTTGGGCCACACCATAACTAAAAATAACAACTTCACAAGATCCTATTTATAAATGGATTCACACCCACCAAAACACAGATAAAGATTAAGAACATGTTTTTGTTGAGGTACATAATTCAATCTACCACAGGAAGCACTTACATAATTTCATATGAAAATGGCATTCAGTCAAACTAGCCTGGATTCAAACACACATTTTTCTTCCAATTAACTGTGAAATAGGCTATGTTATGTAACCTCTCTTAACCTCACTCTTCTCAACCTAAATAAAGTGATATTGCCCACATCATAAGGTATGTGAGGGAGTTTAATGTAAGTAAAGTATTTACTTTGGTGGTATTCATGTTAAACACTCAATACACTTTACCTCGTGTTTCTAAAAAGATATAGGTATAAAATATGAATCAAATGGTGTAGCAGTTTGGCAGTTTGATATAGTTATGAATTCCAAAAATAGATATTGGATTATGCTTGTAAACTGGTCTGTTCATCTGGGCATGATTAAGTTATGATTAGGGATTTGATTGGGCCACCTGAGTAGGGCATTGAGCCCCGCCCCTTGGTGGGTAGGGTCTCAAAGATAAAAGATATGGCAAAGGACAGAGTTGGAGTTTTTGAGTTGGAGTTCTGAGGTTGGAGTCTTGAGCTGGAGCCCCCGGAAGTAAGCATATAGAGGAGCTCTGTCGTGAGGAAGGAGAGAAGACCCCCGGAAAAGAGACGAGCTGCTTGCCTGATAGTCTACAGCTGGTCTTGGGGAGTGAAGCAAGCCTGAGCCTGGAGAGAGGCAAGCCCCGGGAAGAGAGGAACCCAGGAAGCCTGAACCCTGGCAGATGTCAGCAGCCATCTTACTCCAACACATGGCCATGGACTTTGGTGAAGGAAATAACTTATGCTTTATGGCCTGGTTACTGTAAGCTCCTACCCCAAATAAATACCCTTTTATAAAACCCAACCAATTATTGGTATTTTACATCAGCACCCCTTTGGCTGACTAATACAAATGGTATTTGGCAACTTTTAAAAACCTGAATAGATGTTTTCAACCAAACTAAACTTTACCTCTGTTTACCACAGTTTCCTTCACTCTGAAGAGAGCCTCTGGAGCAGAGTAAATATTCAAAAAATATTTGTTAAAGGAACACATATATTTATATAACTCAACTAAAACAAACAACTTATTGGTTGTGGAAGCAATTTAGGACCAAGTTCTATCATCTTGACAGAGATTTTAAGAACTTTGCCTTTGGGTCTAGAAAAGTTGTTCTTGTGAAGATATATTTTAATTTACACACCTTCCTCAGAGAGTTCTACTTTCTGCTGGTCTGAGAGAGTTTCAGTTGACTAATCCATTACTGAAGAGACAAAACTCATCTTCATAGTTAAGTATCAATATGTTATTCTCAAAAATTGAATTTATTTTATTTTTAGCATTTCTTCCCTTTAGGGAGTTTATAATAGCCACCTTTTATGCAAGCTAATGTGAACATGAAATTATTAGTTTTCATTTCCAGATCAAGAAAAAAATCATTCTCAAAAGAGAAAGCATTATTACTCTGATTATATGGTAAATTACAGCTAAATCACTGTCCAAACCATTGTTTTTGATAGCTCAATTTATTTTCATTATTCAAAATTAAGAATGGAAAATATTAGGGAAATAAAAGAGTTTCTCGCCTCCAAATTTCCACATTTAATATTGTTCTTGACAGTATTTGTGTTTCTGTTGACCATAACTCAGTAGGTAAAAAAGATAAAGGAACTTTTTTCACACCAATAGAAACCAACTTCTAGATTAAAGCCACTTCATGTATCCAGCCTTTTCACAATAAGAATTGATGATTTATTATTTCATCAGGTTTGGGGCTTTTGACAAAAAAAGATCTGGTAATTCAGAGAATTCAACTGTGTAGGGATGAGCATGATTTAATTTTGTATTAAAAAAAAAAAAAAGACTAGAGAGAAATTCATACCGATATCGGACAAATGTTTTGATGAAGCCTTAGAAAATAAGAATAGATGCTAATCAAACTAAGTATCATCCATCCTCTATATACAATGCAACCAGGAGCAGACATGAAGCGCTGATGTTAGAGCAATACTGAATAATAAAACTATTCAATGCCAGCTCCCATTTTACTTGATTATTACTGGTTCTTTGATTGAATTAAATATGATCTTATGTGAGAAAAGTGCTTTGGTAAAGCACTATATACATTTCAATTATTGAATTCACCATCAATCCATCTCCAAAGTGACTGGCTGCCAGGATTTTAAGTCACCTGTATGGAGGGTGAGTCACAATGACACATTGCAAAAAGAAATAAATCTATGCTTAACAAAATCTATGTTATTGGAAAATAATAATAATTACAATAAGAGCTGATTTTTAAAAATGTGACTGCTTATGTGCCAAATGTTTTGTTTTCATTTCCTCATTTACTCTTTCCAGAAACCCTGAGGAAGATATTATTCCCATTTTAGAGATAAGGAGAATAGTTTAAAGAAATTAACAAAATTGCTAAATCTTACACGGCCAGTAAGTGAAAGAGCCAGGGTCTAATACACAAGTCTTTCTGTCCCTCACCCCCTTATGCTGTAGGCCTTGCCACCTAGTCTATATGTGACCATGAGCTAACTCAGTTTTCTCATCGGTGAAATTGCATAGATAGTGAAACCCAGCTCTGAGCGTTAACGTTTTACCAAATGGAAAGTTGTATCTGAAATGTGTGCAAACTGTAAAATCTGATCCAATTACAGATATTTTGACTGTGAGCAATTAGCAAGTCAAGGCACTGGATATATTTGAAAAATAAGGTATGGCTCAAACTTCAAGATGTTTACAGTATATTTTAAAATTTCATCAGAAGTTTTAGGTCACAGTAAAGTCACATACATAATACAGGGACTCTCATATACCCAAGATCCTCCCATTTTCCTCTTTCCCGTATTAATACCTTTTCATATGTGGATGGTGCCTTAGTTATAACTGATATACAAATAGTGAAACATAGCTAGTAAACATGGCCAATGTTTTACATTATGGTTTACATTTTAGACTGTACACTTTTATAAATTTTGATGATATTGAACATAGCCTGTGTCCATCATTGCAAGATCATGTATAACACTTCCATTGCCCACTAAATATCCCCTGTTCCATCTATTCTATTCCTCCCTCCCCCTCCCCTGGGGGCCCACAGTGACCCCCTGGCTTCACTCCTTGGATGACAAGATTCATAGTTACATGCAACAACACTGAGGTCTTGACACAGTGGTTTGTCTTCCCCTATTAGGCACCACCCGTGCTCTCGAGAGAATCCTGCCTCTCTTTGTGAACGAATTGGTCCTCCCGAGTTTGGGAGTCCAACTCCTTCCCAGGACACCCAGGACAACTAACAAGGAGATGATGATGGACAATGACCATCTCAAGGAACCGAGAGAGTCTGCAACTGCAAGCAAGATAGTCCTATCCATCTTCCCCATGGGATATAAGCTCCCTCTCAATAAGAGGGGGAGTGGACATCACCATCCCAGAATCCTCAGAACTGGGGAAAGAACTATGGACTAGAGTGTACTTACTGGTATTCTACTATAGACATATTGTGATTCTAGCAATGGAAGAAATTACAACATTGATGTGGAGCCAGTGGCCACTGGAGGATCTGGGGGGCAGGGAGAGGGAAAAACAGCTGTAATACGGGGGCTTTTTCAGGACTTGGGAATCATCCTGAATGACACTGCAACGACAGATATAGGCCATTTTATATCATACATAACATGCAGAACTGTGTGGAGAGGGTGTAGACTACAATGTGAACTATGGTCCATGATTAATGGTAGAGCCCCAGGATGTGTTTATCAATGGCAATGAATATACCACACTAATGAAGGATGTTTATGTAGGAGGGTGTGGGAGGTGTGGGGAGTGGGGCATATGGGAATCCCTATATTTTTTGTGTAACATTTGTAATCTTAAGTATCTTTGGAAAAAAAAAAAACTTCATAGGAAGAGTTCAGAGAGAAAAGAGATCTTTTATGAAGGAGTGAGATCTGCAGGGAAAGGAGCAGCTCAAATGATAGATTAAAAAAACCAGACTAGGAAATTTGAGGACAGTGTGCTAGGGATAACTAGAAGTATTCAGAGAATTTAAGAAATGAAATCCAATTGGCTATTTTATGCAAAGGAGTAGTGACAGAGCACACCAGAAAAAGAGGTGAGGCTAAATTATGGAAGACCTTGAATACTGGCCGAAGACTGTTTTCTTTATCTTATGGAAATGAAAAGCAAATGAAATGGAACATATCATAGTATTGCTGGATTTTCTCTAGGTTCTTCGTCTAAGACACATAAAATGAATTTTGAGAGCAAGCCAGGTTATTTAGGCCAGTAATTTATTAAGGAATGGAGAGAATAGAAATGGGAGAAAATAACAGGTTAAGGTCCCAGGTAGAGAGGAAGGGGCTGAAAAGTGATAAAGAGGGCTGGTTTACAGACTACAAGTCCCCATTACAGATTACAAATGCCCAGGTTTTACTTGCATGTTGATCCATGAAGGGGAAGAAGGCGAGAATAGGGGCGAAGAAGGCAAGAGCAGGGGCGGTTTGATTTCAAGCTTGCTTTTTAAACCATTAATTATTCCGGCCATTTGCTAATGACAGGGGAGAAGTCCCAGCTGTTTGCTGTTTTGATTGATTACCCGACCAATCAATCCCTGGGGAGGCTCAATGATAAGGTCCCTGGAGAATATCCGGGGCTTTCCTGACTTCCGGAGGAAATCTCGTTCCAAATAGGGGATCTCAAAGTTTCTTCCAGCAGCCATCTTGGGGGTACTGGTGTCCACATGGGCTTCTTGCCAGGTTCCAGATCCATCTATTGATTCCCTATTTTATTAACCTGCCTCAACAGCAGACATATGAGTTAAAAATCTTGTAATTTGATAGCAATAATCTAGTGGCATGGTCCATAGTGGCCAGTCTGGGTGAACACAGAAAGAAGAGTGCATAAAACCCTGTGCCAAGAATCACATGAATTGAAGAGGGTCTGCCAGTTATGGACAGGAAAAGGAAATCAACTGAATGAGAGAAATAGAACTGATAGTCAAGCCACGTTTTTAGAACAATTACCTAAAATTTTCATTGAAGAAAAAACACAGATTAATGTCAGAGATATGTCTACTATATTGCACATCTCCACAAACCCCAACTTAATTTAAATTCTAACTGTATTTGTAAAAATCAGCATTATATTCATATGTTTAAAATCCCAAATAAATTTGCCCTCCCTGGAGGCACCAATGTTGCCACTTTCTTTTGTAAGTTTCCAGGAAAAAGTAATTCATATGTGAACAGCTACATTTATATAATAGACCCTTTTTTATGCACAAATGGTAGTACACACGTGACACTGCTCTGTTCCTTGCCTTTTCCACTTAACAGCACCTCTGGGAGATCTTTCTTTATCAGAACATAATAAACATCCTCATTCTTCTGTGCAGCGTCATTGTACTGATTGAATAACAATGCCCTACCTTTTTTATGCAGTCCATTCGGTGCACATGGAATAATTCCTAATATTTTGCTATTTCAAAACAATGCTGCAATGAATAATCTTATTCATATGCCATTTCTCACTAGTAAAAGTGTAGCAATTGATTAAATTCTTAGAAGTGGGTGTAAGGTTGTGTGTAATATTAATTATTATCCTTCACAGAGATTGTACCAATTTATGCACTCTGTAACAATATATGACAGTTTCTAATTCCCCACAATCTGATCAACAAAGTAGGTGTTCAAATATTTTAATTTTTATTAATAAAATATGTGAAAATAATGGTGTTTTTTTCTGTAATTTTAACTTACATGATTTTTTGTACATTTTATTTAGTTTGAAAAAAAAATCACAAATAATATAAAATAACAAGCTATGGAAGCATTACTTTAAAATAATCCTGTACAGGCACATTTACCTTATTTAATACTAAAAACAAACTCAGTTGTTTCTCCAATGTTCAAAAAGATGAATAAATGAGCACAGATTGGTTAAATGACATGACCAAGGTCTCCATGTTAATAAAGAAAATTAAAAAAAAATGCATGACTTTTTTTTTAGTGAGTTTGCAAATCTTTATAGGATTAAATGTTTGTGATTTATTTTCTGTGAAGATGTCTGTCTATACCTTTTGCTCATTATTTGCTATTGGTTTAGCAAATCTTTCTTTTTTAGTTAGAGAAGCTTTACATGTATTAGGATATTAGCCTTTTCTGATGTGATTTGCAAGTTTTTTTCCATTGATATTTGTCTTTTCACTATGTTTATGTTGTTTTTGCAGTGGAGATTAAAAATATATATTGGTTTTAATTTTCCATGTTTTTTCATTTATGAATACTGGGTTTTGTGTCATGCTGAGAAAAGTTCTCCATTCCGAGATATTATCTTAGTTCCTTCTAGGAGTTTTATGGCTCTCATTTTCACATTTAAATATTTGACCCAGATGGAATTCTCCTTTATCTTTCACTAATTTTTTAATATGTATTTGGGTGTGTTTCTAGATTTTCCCTTCTTGCACAATGATCTATTAATTAACATGTTGGCATCACAGGGTTTTAAAAAGCATTATAATTTTTTAATATGTGTTGTAACATAGTAGAGCTAGTCTTTCAACATTATTCTTCATTTTCAGAATTTTTATGGAAGGTCTTGCTTGCCTATTTCTCCATATGAACTTTAGGTTCATATTTTATAGCTCAAGATTTCTTATTTTTATTTGGAAACCTTTAAATTTATTATCTTAAGAAAAATTTCAACTTTATTGAGCCTATTGATTTTTCAGCTAGCAAATTGCGTAACTAAGGTCTCCTGACATTTCCTCCCTCAATATCCACATCGGACCCGAGACACAGCAAATTAAACTTGACAGTCCAGGCTGGCCAGCTAGGACCACATGTTTAGCCTGATGGAGCCACTCTTAGCACTTGGGCAGAAAAGCTGCTTCATTGAAATTTGTGGCCTGATGGAGGCCAATGTAGAAGGATGAGAGCAACCCTCAGCAGAGCCTGGGATAGCCCCCAGGGCCCTGAGCTGGATGCAGAACAAGGAGGGAGGCTTGGAACCCACAACCAGTGAGGACTGAGGGGAGATCACTTTTGCTGAGGGAAGATGACTGGTTACCCAGAAGCTTTGTCTGAGCCAAAGAAACAAATTGAACACCCAGCAGCAGAACTGAAGCCAGCATGGTGAGTATGAGCAGGAGGCGCTGCAGGGGCAGTACTGTATTTTTCTTGCAAATCCTTCTTAGAGGGTGAGTTAAAGGTGCAAAAAGTGTTGCTTATTAATTGTTGTATTGCTTATTTATTGTCTTTCTCCCTCTTGGAGCATATAAGTTTCAGGAAGGCAAGAACTATTCTAGCTTGATTATCTATTATAGCTCTAGCCCTTACAACAGTACCTGGTACTTAGTAGTTGCTCCATAAATATTTTTGAAAGAAAATATGTTACATACATATTGAATAAATAATTTAACGAATGAATGCATGAATAGATGCAGTGAAGTAAGTTATGCTAGGGATATTACCCCTGATTATTTCATTCTACTAGTTTTTCAGTGAGATGGGCCATGAGAAAACACAGCAGAGGAGAGCCCAAAAGGGCAGAAGTGTGAAAAGAGAGGTGTGTGAGAGTTGAGGCCAAGCATACAATTATTCTTTCCCTTGAATTGCATTATGTTTAAATATGTGGTCTAGGTGAGGCCGAAATTATTACTTGGGTAAATTTTTTTTCCATTTCAATTTGTCTGTGTGGCCCTGACCAAGGTATTTGCCTGACAGAAAATTTTATGTGGACATTTATGGTCATTTAAGACCTTGACCTTTCACCTTTCTTACACTAAGCAAATTAGAGTAAGCATTGGCAAGGCGTGTTAATATGAAAAAAATATGGTCCAGATAAAACTTTTGCTTCCAATGGCTAATGCACAGTTTCTTATTCATGTGTTCATTATGAGTGAACTTGACCATTACAATAGTTTCCATAATCGCTTCCCTACCGTTAGAACAATTTTTGATGATATCACCCTCATGCTTCACTTGCTTAATTAGACCCCAGTGCATCAATGAGTCATTTTAACTTTCTCCAGCGAAGGCACTTCATGCCCGGGGCTAACCCCTGTCTCTAAGTTTTATGCTGCTCTTCTTAGCCAAAGCTGTAAGATATTTGATTCCAATTCCTTTCTAGACAATTTAAGCAAGACTTTATTGAAAACAAAATAACTCTTTAACCATTTCTTTAATGCTTTCTGAGTAGGGAAAGGATTTGCTATTTACTGAATACCTACTATGTGTTGTGAGGTTGTGCTGTGCACATCACATTCATCGACTCATTTAAAATGAATATTCTTTTCCTTATATTAAATTTGTAATTGCTTACTGTAAAAATTTTGGAAAATGTAAAAACTTACAAAAAGGAAAGCAAAATTAGCAAACCTTCTCTCTCAGCCCAGGAGTAACATTTTCAATATTTTGCCAGGTGATTTTATCAGCTTTTTCTGTATATATATTTAGCATATGTGTGTAATTGTGCCATCAATTAAATACTGTCTACTTCATAAATCATGTACATTTACCCATTCTATTAAAACATTTTGGAAGCATCCTTTTTACTAACCGTGTGAATCTTATTGCTAAGCTTTTATGCTGTTTCCAGTTGGCAATTGGAATTGCAATTGATGGTATTAAACACATAAGGTGAAACCGAGAACAAAGAATTTGAAGACACAACCTAACATGGGTAATCTTCCCATGATTTTGTGCTTCTAAGTTATTAATGTTGTAATTTTAAAAATGATTTTTATAAAGTATAATTTCTTATGCTGCCCTCTAATAAAGAGAACTGTGGACCAAATTTTATACTTTCAACAACTGACTTTTCAGTAACTAATTTAGCATATTCAATATTCTAACATTTTGGACCATATAAAACTAACACACACATTAAGACTTTACATTAAAATGTCTACAACATAAACATTGTTTGTGTTTTTAATCACATATAATACATTGGACATATTGGCAGCAATATACTTTCCCACTTTCCCAACTGAATGCTATATAGTCGCATTAATTTTAATAAGTTTATTTTTGACCAGAGTCACACAGGCAGTAAACCAGATTTACAAATTGCGAACTAATTCTTTCCACTAGCTTACATCAGAGATGATGGGATTAGAGTGTTAGTGGGAGGTGACTGTGGTTGTATGGTAGTGAGAAAAATAGATGAACCCAATGTGGTTCAAGAATGGTCTGGCTCAATA
>JAQZBX010109274.1:0-10478 GCA_029593785.1 Cabassous unicinctus
CAAACCAGGTAACTCATATATGCTAGGCAGGAATTCTTTCACTGAGCTATTCTGAGCCCTTGGGTCATCTACCCTTTCTGAACGCTACTCATGCCTTTTCCCTGGGGCAGGTTAGATCCCCTGCATTCAGCTGGAGTGGTGCTGATTGCTGCCTGTCTCTGATGCAATTCCTCTATTTGCATAGGTGGCTGGGCATGACCACTAGCCTGAGGTAATCCCCCTACCCTCTCCCTGCTGATGCAGTGTCCCTTCTAATATTCAAGGGGGGCCCAGCTGACTAAACTCACTGCAAAAATATCACTCTCTACTCTCCCAGACCTTTCTTCCTCACAGGGAATCACAGGGAATCTGCCTTCACACTTCCATTTGGAGCAGGGGGATCAGTCTCCACCTAGTCCGTCTGCCATAGGGCCAATTATGTGTGCCCCTTTCAGTCACTTAAGAAACCCCCAATTATTCCTGGCTTTCCTATCTGTCCAGTACCCTCCTAGATGTCTCAGAGCACCTTCCCTTGGAGGTAGACATATGCTCTACCCTCAATTAGATACAATTTGCTGGGAGTTTTACCCTCACTTAATATCTCAGGGATGGGGGAGGGGAACCCTTCCCAGCAGTAGGTTTAATAACTCAGGATAACTTGTTTTGGCTTCTTTGTGTCTCTGACCCTCACTCTTCTGAGAGTTATAAGCAGTTTCCTGGTTTGCTTTGCCCCAAAGCAGGTCTCCACAGCAGACTCTGGCTTTTTCTTTGTTGCTTTAGTGAGAGCAATGAATTATATTTCTAACCCATTGGCCATGTTCCCACAGTTCCTGACACCTTGGGTTTTTACAACATTTGGGTATTGTGAAAACACTGCTGTGAACATCAGTGTACAGATTTCTGATCCTGTCACTGCTTTCAGTTATTCTGGGTATATACATAGCAATGGTATTGGTGGGACCCATTGCAAGTCTATATTCAACTTCTATAGGAACTGCCAAACAGTCCTCCACAGTGTCTGTACCATTCTACATTACCACCAACAGTGAATAAGCATTTCTATCTCTCCACATGCTCTCAAACATTTACAGTTTTCTGACTTTTTAATAGCATCCAGTCAAATAGCTGTTAAATGATATTTCATTGTAGTTTTAATTTGCATTTCCCTAATCACTAGTGATGTTGAACATTTTTTCATGTATTGCTTTGCCATTTGTATTTTTTCTTTGGACAGTCATCTTTTCAACTGTTTTGCTCATTTTTTAATCTGATAGTTTGTCTTTTTATTGTTGAGTTGTATGATTTCCTTATTCTTCATGGATATTTAACCCTTATCAAATATGTGATTGTCAAATATTTTCTTCCATTGTGTCAGCTGCCTTTTCACTGTTTTGACAAAGTCCTTTGAGGTGCAAAAGTGTTGAATTCTAAGGAGGTCCTATTTATCTATTATTTCTTTTGTTGCTCATACTGTACTTTGGGTGTAATGTTTAAGAATCTACTGCCTACCACAAGATCTTGAAGACATTTTCCTACATTTTCTTCTAGGAGTTTTATGGCTGTTGTTTTTATATTTAGGTCCTTGATCCATTTTGAGTTAAATTTTGTATAAGGTGTGAGATAGGGGTGTTTTTTCTTTCTTTTGGTTATGACTATCCAGTTCTCCCAGCACCATTTGTTGAATAGACTATTCTGGCCCAGCTGGCTGGGCTTAACAGCCTTGTCAAAAATCACTTGACTGTAGATGTGATTGACCATTTCTGTTCCATTGGTCAATCTGTTTGTCCTTTTGCCAGAACTGTGCTGCCTTTTACCAGTGTAACTAAGTAATATGCTTTAATGACCAGAAGTGAGAGTCCTCCAATTTTGTTCTTTTTAAAGATATTTTTGGCTCTTCAGAGCCCTTTCCCTCTCCAAATAATTTTGACTATTGGTTTTTTGATTTCTGCAAGAAAGGCTGTTGGGACTTTTGTTGGAATTATATTGAATCTGTAAATTAATTTGGGTATAATTGACATCTTTATGATACCTAGTCTTCCAATCCCTGAACACGGAATATTTTTCCACTTATTTAAGACTTCTTTGGTTTCTTTTAGCAATGTTTTGTAGTTTTCTGACTACAGGTTCTTTATGTCCTTGATTAAGTTTATTCCTAAATATTTGATTGTTTTACTAGCTATTATAAATAGAATTGTTTTTCTGATTTTCTCTTCAGATTGCACATCAGTAATGTATAGAAACACTACTGATTTTTGCATATAAATCTTGTATCCTGACACCTTCCAGAACTTGTCTAATAATTCTAGTAGCTTTGTTGTGGATTTTTCAGGATCCTCTAGATATAGGGTCATGTCATCAGGAAATAATGAAAAGTTTACTTCTTACTTTCCTATTTGGGTGCCTTTTATTTCTTTGTCTACCCTAATTGCTCTAAGTTAGAACTTCTAGCAATATATTGAAAAATAACGGTGAGAGTAGGCATCCTTTTCTTGTTCCTGATCTCAAAAGGAAAGATTTTAGTCTTTCAATATTATTTGAAGGTTTTTCATATATGCACTTTACTATATTGAGAAAATTTTCTTCTATTCCTCTTTTGGAGTATTGTTGTTGTTTTTTTTATGAAGAAATGTTGCTGTATTTTATCAAATGCTTTTTTCTGCAACAATTGAGAAGATCATGTGATTTTTCTTCTTCAATTTATCAATGTAGTTTATTACACTAATTGATTTTCTTGTGTTGATCCACCCTTGCATATCTGGGATAAAATATATTTGATGGTAGTGTATAATTCTTTTAATGTGCTTTTGGATTCTGTTTGTAAGTATTTTGTTGAGGTTGTTTGCATCCCGATACTGGTCTGTAATTTTTATTTCTGGTTTTGATGTGCATTTCCCTAATAGCTAGTGATCTCAAGTCTCTTTTCTCATACTTTTAAGTCATTTCTATATCCTCTTTGGAGAAATGTCTTTTCTTTTGGCGTTTTTTATTTGTGTTGTTTTCCTTTTTATTGTTGAGTTTTAGGATTTCTTTATATATTCTGGATATTAAACCCTTATTGCACATGTGGTTTCCAAATATCTTCTCCCATTGAGTAGGTTGCCTTTTCATTTTCTTGACAAATTACTTTGATGCACAAATATTTTTAACACTGAGGAGGCTCCAATTTTCTATTTTCTTTTTGTTGCTTGTGTTTGGGGATAAAGTCTGAGAAACCATTGCCTACCACAAAACCTTGATGATGCTTCCCTACATTTTCTTCTGGAACTTTTATAGTCCTGGTTCTTATATTTAGGTTTTGATAGATTTTGCATTAGTTTTTGGATATGGTGTGAGAGGGGTCCTCTTTCATTCTTTTACATATGGATACCCAATTTTTCCAGCACCATTTGTTGAAAAGATTATTTTTCCCAGTTTAGTAGACTTCTAATCTAAGTCAAATATCAATTGACCATAGATGTGAGGGTCTACTTCTGAGCTCTTAATTTGATTCTGTTGTTCAATATATCTATCCTTATACCAATACCTCGCTGTTTAGAGCCTGTAGCTTTGAAAAATGCTTTAAAGTTAGGAGGCATGAATCCTCCAACCTCTTTCTACTTTCTCAAGATGTTTTTGGGAATTCAGAGCCCCCTACCCTTCTAAATGAACCTTATAACTGGCTTTTACATTTCTGTAAATTAAGCTGTTAGAATTTTGCCCTTATATGCCCAACAGAGATACCAGGGAGCACAAATAAAGTGGGCAAAACAACTGCTATGAGCTCACCCTTTCTCTCCCTCTTCTGATGCCCACTTTGCAGACCACAGGTTGCAGGTGGACTCAGCCAATGACATCCTGTCCTCACATGTCTCTTTGTCTACTTATAATAAAAACCCTTCCTTCCTTTGCTTGCTATATGCCTGCAAAACAACCAAGATTCCTGGTCAGTTACATTGTATTCCTCTAGTGCTTCCCTGAAAGAGCTCACTATCAGCTACAGATCACAGCTTTGTCTTCAGAATAAAAAAGAACTTTAAATGAGAAGTAAAGTTACTATATAAACCTTGCTCCTTCTGTCAATTTCACAACACTTGTGAAACTGAAAACTCAAGACAGGGTCAAAAGAACCCTGCCACAGGGTTCTTTAAACATTTTCAAATGGAATTCATACAGTCCACCCTCTCCATCTTCAAATTTACATTGAATTACAATTCAACTTTTCATGGGATGTTTATGAAAATCAAAATCAAACATTAAGTATCCTCACTGGAAGATATGGGAGTCATCAGGGACCCTTAGCAGATTCCAGTCTGCAGTTGGATGCAGTGACTAGAACATACCCAGTTCTCTAAAGGCAGTAGCTGCTGTTGTCAAATTAGTAGAGGTGACAGCTATTTGGTCCAAGGGCACACTTTGTGGTTAAAAGAGCCACTCGCTGCCAGTTTCTAATCTCAGGAAAAACCCAGCATGTGTCAGATCAAAGGCTGACCTTTTATGAAGTTCTATTGTCTCCTTCAAATATCTAAATCCTCCACAGTGATACTTTAAATCCAACACTGTATTGCCCCTGCTGGAAGAAGGTTTGCCTCAAGATTGTGAGATTGTAGTTTTTCTATTATAATCACTAGGTCCAGACTTAGAAAAAAAAAAGCACAAAACACTCTGATTATTCTAGATTTGATCTTATTTGTAGATATGCATTATCTTAAAACAGAAACAGATAATTATCAAGTAAGCTATGAGGTAACTATTTTAGAAGAAGCAATTAAAGGTCAACAAACTCCTGGCCTTACCATAACCTAGAAAATTGAGGTAGAACATGTAAGTAGAGATGGCCATTTAACTAAAAGAAAATATTTTAATATTTATATTTATAGTAGATATGCATTTGGAGTAATTCATGATTTTGAAATTTTTTGCAAACAATGGAGTTTTCTGAAGTCATTAGGAAACAAATAAAAATTGGTAAATAAGTATCTGAACTAATAGAACCATTGTAATCACTTAAAACAGTTTTTTTAATAAAGAAAAATTGCTGCAGTACAAATGACAGTTCACAATCATAGATTTGAGCAAGAATATAAGAAAAATGTCAAACTAGCAAGTCAACAAATTGTACAAACACCAAGATTTTTTTCTTTGACTAATTTATCTCATAAGACCACTACAAATGAATTAGCTAACAGTCAGCAAAATGCTTCTGACTTCAAAAAAGAGAAAAAGGTCAACAGGTTACAAAATAAATTCTTGGCGTGGACTCTGGGAAGAAATGGATGGTGTCTTTGTTACCCCCAGAGTCCCTAAAAGGAACTACATACGAGCACTCCATGAAATTACCTATTATGGAATATAAATAAATGAAAAATATGACAATATCCTACTGGCAGGCAGTCTTTGAAATGGCAGTTAAAAAAAAAAAAAAGAAATCATAAATGCCAACCATATAATCCAGGCAAAATCATTAATGCATGCATCACTGAAAGCTTTGCCTCCTCCCTTCTGGACAATTTGAATATTGGCAAATGGACTTTACCAACTTGCACTTTCAATGGATTATAACTATATATGTCTCAGGTTTTACATGTTCTCTGAATAGGTTGAGGCATATCCTTGTCATAAAAGAATGTTACAAATGTAGGAAAAAGCTATTAGAAAATGTTTAACCAATGTGGGGAGCACCCTTTGACTTCTTAGGCAACCTTGGAATTCACTTCACTTGAAAGGTTATAAAAAAGGGTGTTGAGTGATTCCCATCAGCAATACCTCCATTGCCTATGCCAACCTCATTCTCTGGTCAGGAGGAATAAATCCTTGGGGTATTTAAATTTAAGTTAGCTAAATTATCTGACTGACTTACTTGGTCTGTCTTAACCAAAAATAATCCTGTTATCATCATGGCCCTGAGAGCTACACCACCAGGCAAATATCCTTTGTCCCAAAGTGAGATCATGTACTTGGGACAGTATTCAATACTAGACAGTATTGAATGTTAGTGAAGGGAGATTTTTTCAGCAGTGTAAGAAATTGATGGAATATTTTCAACAGGTTACTGAAGCTTTCATTGAACCAGCACCACGTAAAGACGACATTCCAGCACCCACAACCTGATGACTTCATATTTCAGAAAAGACATCAGAGATAAACCAATTTTTAGCCTAGTTTCAAAGAACTTTATTAAGTTTGATAACTTCACATATAACTGTCATATTAGAAAGAATTGTGACTTGAGTACCATACTCCCAACTAAAACTGGTGCCATTTCCAATTTTATGAAATGGCATATGACCCACAATTAAAGTTTACCAAAATAACCCAGAAGCTCTTGATACCATCTGATGTGGACAACTTCCACCGAAGAACATGGAGCAAAAATCTATTGCCCCAAGTGTTTTGGACATTATGTGGAGGTTCTCTTGGTGATGAGGTGCAAACACATGAATTGGCAGGTTTGTTAGATCAGAGGGCCTGGAGAGGGAGCTCAGAGAATGAGGTTGGTGGAGGGGCCTTGCCTTACCTAATCTGGGTGCCTACAAGGGTCAAGGGAGTGTCTGGGATGAGAAAATGGTGGGCTTTGGCCTTAATTGTGACCCAGGAGGGAGGGATAGGGCTTTCCCATGTATCTTGGAGGTTAACAATTTCAAACTACAGGGTGCAAAAAACAGAAGTGGCAAGGGCCATTTGGAGAAGCTATGAGTACTTTTTCTCATCCAAGTGATATGAAAACACATGCCTCACTAATAAATTATGCAGCAGGAGAGAGCAGCAGTGATAAGGGGACAACTGAGAAGACGTGGTAGGGGTTGATAATAGAAACTGAGGTTGGCTGATATAATCCTTAATTATGGAGGTTCAGGAGTTATCAGCTGTGGGTATGTCCTAAGAAGGGCTAATTGGGGTGGTTGCTCAAAAAGGGAACTTATGACTAAGGCAGAGAAGATGATGAGGTATCAGACAAAAGTTATTTTATGCCATTATACCAAAATTCCCTTTTTTAATTGACACACTTGTGCTTTTATCTGTTTTTATAATTGTGTTTTTACTCATTTGTTATCCTCTTAAAAAACTTATTTTCCATCATTTCTCTAAATTTCAAGATAAAACCCTTAGTTAAAATGGCATCACTATTAGGTATTCCTATTACTCTAATCTTAGATCATCCCATAACTCCATCCATTAAAGTGTTTCTAGCATTATAAATCCAACATATTCTTGGTTTGCCAATATCTGTATGATGAAAATGGACCTGAAATAATGTTACATACAGTAGAACTTGATCAATGGGCCAACATAGGAGATAAATCAGATTGCACATATTATGGCATTCTATGAAAAATCACTCAACCCTTCTACAGATCAATATGGTAAATGTTTTTGGCATTAGGCCAAAGCTTTAGGCCAGCTTTTCACAATTTTTAACTTTATGATTAAAATGATTTTTTATGTGTGGAAAACTGAAATAAGTCGGACCAAAGTTGGGATACATTCTAGGTTGGTTAGATTACCAATCAATTTGGTTAAATTCAGGTGATGGAGATGGGACTTCCATATTCAATGAAACAGAAATTTAAAAAGACTCTGATAATTATATATTTATAGACATAAAGAAAACCATGAAATATAGACACTGACTCAATGACAAAATTCCACTGGCACATGGAAACTAATGTAACATGATTTGATCAATATTCAGATCCTATCTGGAATGGAAACTAAAAATATTAATTGGAAATAATACACATAGATTCTTAAATCATTTACATAGAAATGTTTTCTGTTTCCTCTCATCCTTTTGAAACATGGCAATGTGGTGATTCTAACAAGACTTCCTCAAAATGTAGAAAGAAAACAAGAGACTTTCAAGGCATTTTCTCCATCAATTCTTTCCTAACTTTAGATCATATAAGGATGCTTATTTTCTATAGGATAAAATATAAAAAGCATTTCTCCATTGTTGGTCAGGAATACATGGAATAGAGTATCTTGCTCCATCTAAATGCAATTCACATAATTAACTTATGATCCTTTTTGCATCAGTCCTCAAATCCATAAAAAAGGGAAAATACTTCCAACCTTCAAAGTTTAAAAAAAAATTCAATGTTCTTCGAGACCTTCATACTGAAGTTGACAGCATCACTGCTTTTACAAAACAGATGGCTTCTAGTTATCTTCATTGTCAAACAAAAGTGTACCACCTCTTATACACAAATGAAAAATGTGGCTTTTATATTAATAAATCTGGTACAGTGAAAAATTAACTAAAAATTTTAACTGACCAAGTTAAGGTATTTCATGATATCAGTCATGATCAAAAATTTCAATGAGCAGACATTTCCTAGCCTAGGTTTTTGATTTAGTGAAATATCATGAAAAAAACATACACTTTAGATTTAAATATTTAGTTATAAAATTCCAACAATATATTTTTAGTTTCTTGTGCATTAACTTTTTTTCAAGATTCTATTCATATTCTTTTTCACCTTCAAGAGAGACGGTTGTTCTCAAGATAATTAACAATGGAAAATGGGTTAAAATTGAACTGTCCCTGATGGATCAAGTCTAAAGTAATATATATGTTTTCTCAGTAAAAAGGTCATAGCCATAATCTCCCAACTACCAGAGGCTTGTATGTAATAGACTAGCCACCCAACAAATTTTACTGTAATCAAGAAAAGGAAACAATCATTAAAAATCAAAAGGGAAACATGGAACAAAATGATTTCTGTACCCAGTGGGTCTTAATTCTTTTATGGGTGTCTTATATAAACAAGAGGCTAGGCCCACAGAGAAACTAGAATCTGAAAGAGAAGGTGAGCATTGAGGAGAAGACAGAGAGACTGGCAGACCTGCCATTTTGCCATGTACATGGCAGAAGTCCAGGATCCAGCAGCCAAACTTTGGTAAGACAGCATCTCTGATGATGCCTTGATTTTGACATTTTCACATCCTTAGAGCTATAAAATTTAAACTAATAATTTCCATTATAAAAGTCAACCCATTTCTGTTATTTTGCTCCTAGCAGCTTTAGCAAACTAAAACACCAAAGATTATGGTTAATAACAGAAATATAAGAATGTTCTTTTAGGGCCTATTAAAAAATCTACATTACTTTTGTAAGGTGTTGATAAGGAGGTGTTGTATGGGGAAAAATAAACTTAAAGTAAAATATATACTAGAGCTAAAATATTAATAACATTTTTGCATCAACTTAACAAAGGTATCACACTAATGCTAAGTTTCAAAACTGGGAGGGAGGGTATGGGAACTTTGCATACTTTATTCATAGAAAAATGTTATATGCCATGGAATCGGAACCAACTGAATTTTCTTGTCCAATATACTGCTTCACTCTGAGGCTTTCCTAAATGTACATGTGAAGAACTTTACATGAGAACCAAGGCAAGTATAGAAATTATGTTCTACCTGTCAGTTAACACATTACTGGTAAGAAAGTGAAGATGAGATATGGTCAGGTGTCCCAACCCACAGAGTGTTTTGAACATCTTGACAGTTATATAGCTATATATGTCTATAGGATACAAAAGTATCCTTGTTGACATAGGTAAGTTTCCTGGATAGATAGTGGCCCACAAAGTAGCTAACAAAATATTAATTATTACTTTTGGGAAATCCTGTTACTTTCTCAAAAAAGAGGGCAAAAAGCTCTGATTTATACAAGCCTCACCCAATGAAAGAAAACAGGCCAATAAGCCAAGGCCTCAATCATACACTTGCATTTACAAACTTTATTCCTGCAATAATGAAATTAAGCTTAATGATAAGTAATGCCTAAGAGTTGCCTCCTGAAAATTTCCTTGTTCCTCATATGTGGTCTTTCTCTAAACCAAACTTTGCAAATAAACTCATTACCTTCCCCAGATGTGGGACATGATTCTGGGGGATAAGCCTCTCTGGCACCAAATGATTATTACCAAGCATTCACCACCAATGCACTGGGAAAAGACCTTGATCAAAAGGGAAATACTAAGTAAAATAAATTTTTTGTCTAAGAGATTTCAAAGTGAGTCAGGAGGACATTCTGGAGGTTAAACTTATTCAGACTTCAGCTAGAATTCATAAACAGGCAGAGTAAACAACACCTTAAACAAAAGTGCTACTGAGGGCCCTAGGGATATCCAGACACCATAGGCAGGCAACACAGTCACATGAAATCAACACCCCCTCAGTGGGATTTACCTGGAAATATATGTAAATATATTTCCCAACCTAACATAGATATACTCATTTATAAATTCCCTAATCATGACTCTTCTACTCATTCTATCTTAACGTATAATTTTCAATTTACCTGTTAAGTACAGTTCTCAGAGATGAAAAGGATTAGGAGTGTTCATATGCTGATTGTGCCCTGAAACCCAGCAGATGTATGGCTAAACCCTGCTCTCCTCTTTGTTGGGCTTGCACTGGACAACCAACAAAATTATAGGGACAAGCCCCACCCCAAAACACTGAGTATCTTCAACTGCAAGCAAAACAATTCCATTCCTCTACATCAGTTCTGA
>JAQZBX010109275.1:0-10477 GCA_029593785.1 Cabassous unicinctus
CCCCATTCCCTACACTGAGGAGGCTTTGGGGTCAGTGGCTCATGTTCCTGATGTTGCTAAGTCCAGACGGGGAAATATGGATCATGTTTTCAAAACACTGTATTTGTGCATTATGACCTGCTTGGTGGCTCCCTATCACTGTTTTGGGAACTCAGTTTGTTATACCCCCAACTCAGAACTCTCCCAGTATTGGTGAGGCCTTCCAGATGTGCTGGTTAAAAACTGTAAAAGATATGTACTAGCCATAGTTATCTGGCATCAACTCAGTGGTGAAAAACTGAAAGCTTTCCTTGATAGGATCCGGAACAAATCAAAGATGCTGTTTTTGCCACTGCTATTAATCACTGTCTAGGTTGTCCTGGCCAGAGCAATATTTCAAGAATAAGAAAGAAAAGGCATCCAAATTGGAAGGAAGAAGGAAAACTATCTCAATTTCAAATGGCATGATTTAACTAGGAAAAAACCCTCTAGAATTTGCAAAATAGTGTTCCAGCTAATAAACAATGTCAGAAAGTTGCACCAAATTCTACTGTATTTCTATAATGAAGCAACAATCTGAAAAAAAAATTAAGCAACTTCTTTTACAAATCACAAATAACAAAATACTTAAGAAATTTAACCAAGGAAGTGCAAGGTTTGCAACCTGAAAACTACCAAAAATTGATGAAACACAGTCAAGGAGGGGGACCTGGGGAAGACATTTTCAGGAGATAACATTAAAGAAAACTTATGAATGAAACTTTTCACATACTATAGATGGGGCATGAGTTGTCCCATGGCCACTGGAGCTTCCCACATCAATCCTGCACAGCAAAGCACTCATCCTCACAGGGGACATGGCACCAAAGTCTCAGGTCCAAACAGGGAGGCCTGCTTCATTTGGTATGAGGTTCAGCTGATTCAAAAACAGGGCTCGGGCACCCTCTCCTGGAAGCTGGGGTGCAGAACAGGAAGCTTGGTGCTCACTGTTCAGCTGTGGACATGCACCCCCAACAGGCCATGATCAGAATCTCTGAAATTAAATTTTCATATTATTGAGTGCTATAAATTTTAAGTTCAAAGGAAATGGAGCTAACTATCAAGTGCCTTGATGAGAATGCATGGAGATAAGAAGAAGCAAGGTAAATATACAAAAGTTAACTGATTTTCCCTCCCTTAATGAACAATGAAGTAAAACACAAAGAAGCAAATGCATTTATAATACTAAACACGCAATGGATTCCTTTGTTTAAACCTAAGAAAATATGTAAACATCTTTATTTTATAACCTATGAAAAATCTGAAAGAAATAAAAAAGTTAAATAAATGGAGAAATATTCCTTATTCATGGTGAGTACATTTAATATAATATTCCCAGGAAGATAATTTGTAGATATTAACTGTTTCTACTCCTAGAGTAGCATGCAAAATGCTTAAGAAGAAGAAAATTGGAGCATCCACACTGCGTGCTTCCAATGCTTATTATAAAGCTACATTAATTAATCAAGTGTGACCTTGGCACACAGAAAAATGGAAAAGAATATTAGATCCACGAAAATATTGTCAAGTGAACATAATCCTTTCAACAAATGGCAATGGAACAACTGGATGGTCAAATAGAAAAAAAATTAAAGACATAAACTACATCTTACACAGAAACTCACCCAAAAGAGTTTATAGTCTTATATTTAAGAAGCAATATGATAAATCTTTGATAATTTAACAGAAAATAGAATCTACATGAACTTATGTTTGCTGATGAATTTTTAGATGCAGCATCAAAGAAAGATTCATCAAAGGAAAAAATGGTAATGGGACTTTATTTAACACATTAAAAATTCTACTCTTTGGAAGACACTGCTAACTGAAGGAAAAGATCTCAACCCTGCCCTGGGGAAAGTTTTGTAAAACACATACATCTAAAAAGGACTTGTACCAAAATATAAACAAGGCCTATAAAGCTCAATTAAAAGAAAACAAACCAGACAATTAAAACATTGGAAAATGTCTGAACAGACATTTCACCAAATTAGGTATACAATTGGCAAATAAGCACACATAAAGATACTTAACTTCATTTATTGGTATAGAAAAGCAACTCAAAACAATGAGAGACACTACCCACCCACTGGAAATGTGTGGTGAAGTTCCATGGATTTTTTATTTATTTTTTATTCTGGTAGAGCTGGGTAGCTCAGTGGCCAAGCATCTTCTTTGCACACACAAGGTCCTGGGTTCATAACTTGGTATATCCTAAAAAAAAATATTTATTCTGTTACCATATATACAATCTAACCTGTCCCCTTTTAATCACATCCAGATCTATGTTTCAGTGCTGTTAATTTTATTCACATGTTGTACTACCATAATTATCTTCAGTTACCAAAACATTTCCATCATTCCAAATAGGAACCCTGTACATTTTAAGCCTTAAGTTCTCATTCCATATATTCACCCCATCCCCTGGTAATGAATAATCTACATTCTGACTCTATGAGTTTGTTTATTCCAATTATTTTTAAAAAGTGAGATAACACAATATTTGTCCTTTTGTGCCTGGTTTATTTTGCTCCCAGGATGTCTTCAATGTTCATTCATATTGTCACATGTATCATGAGTTCATTCCTTTTTACAGCTGAATAATATTCCATTGTATGTTTATACTATTTATCTATCCATCCATTGATGGACATTTGCTTTGCTTCCATCTTTCAGCAACTGTGAATAATGCTGCTAGGAACATCAGTGTTCAAATATCTCTTTGAGTCCCAGTTTTCAATTTTGGGGGTATATACCTAGTAGTGCAGTTGGTATTTATAAACCACTTGTAAACAGATGACTCCAATGCCCATTTCTAGAACAATGTGAAGTCATGTTGGAGTCTTTAGTTTCTAAAAGATTTTAAGTTAAAAAAAAAGTGTTTCTTTGAAGGTTAGGTTTGTATCACTCTGGATAGATTAAAATATTACTATGTTGACTTAAAGGGAAAGATGCTGCAATCCTTGAAAGATGTAACATCTGAGCAAATGTATAAAGAACCCTGACACTAAAATGGTGAGGCTTTAATAAATCACACACATATTTTATCCCAATTTTATAAAGTGGTCTGAACCTTATAAAATCATATAAGTTGTGAGATCATGTGACAATTCTATACCTCTCTTTCTGAAAAACCGTCAATCTGTCTTCCACATTGGATGTACCATTTTGCATTGCTACCAGCAGTGAATGAGGGTTCTATTCCTTCACATCCTCTCTAACACTTGTTATTTTCCATAAGGTTTAATGAAATAAAAGGTGGCAAATTCAGCTGTATAGAAGGACCGCTCCCACTGTGGAGGCTCGATTCTGACAGAACAGCTGTGGAGACTCCCTTCTACCATTTTGAATAATTCCATTTCATGGAATCTGAAGATTTAGATAATTAAATATTGTGTTTGAATTGAAAAATGGTCTAGCAATATATGTATTCATGAGTTTTAAATATAAATGTGTTTTATCGAAAGAAACAAACAAAAACACCCCCCCATAAAGTAAGCAAACCAAAAACAAAACAAAACAAAACAAAACAAAACAAAAAACCCAGTGCCATTTCCCAATCCTCAAAATTATACAGAATGGACTAAAGTTTATTTGTGAACACATGTAACATGTCTGCTTCAAATATATTACACTTTATTAATACCTTTTAACAAATACAATTTAGGAATATACAGTCTCTCTTAGAGATGATGTGAGTATCTGAATTGGAACGCTTAGTGAATTTGAGGTCTAAGCTCAGCCCAAGAGTAGCCCTGAAAGAGCATGATAATAAATCTTGACTGTTTTGGTCTTACTTGCTTCACAATCTGGAAGGTTAAACAATGAATAACACTGAAAAACTGTCATTATGTTAAATCATGGCCACCTTGAAGATGCTTTATCCCCAGCAAGCCCAATTAAAACCAAGAAAAGATAGTCATTGCTCTACCCAAGTATAAGTGGAATTAAAATGACCATTATGTTTGTTAATAAAGGATGGGTTGTTTACTGTACATAGAATTCCTTTGATATGAGATGATGACGTGACCTTCAGGCTGAGACCTGAACAATGAAGCAGGCAGCCATGCAAAGTGCTAAGGAAAGAATCTTTCCAGGAGTCATCACAGAAAGGTCAAATGCCCAGAAGGGGGAAAGCAGTCCACCAGTTCAAAAAAGCAGAAAGAGTAAGTGGGGAAATGTGGTTGAGTCATCCTGGAGAGTCAGGATGGAGGCAGATCACATGGGGCCATGTTCAGACATGATAAGTTTGGATTTCATTCATAGAACATCTATATGGAAAGGGGGTTGGGATATACTTTTGTGATAGAAGGGCAGAAGCAGCAGGATAAGCCTTGCTGGAGAGTCACGGCATGGTGGAAACAGATGGAGATGAAGCTGAAGACAATGATTCAGCCTACATTCTGAAGGACATAATTGTTTTACTTTTTATGCCCTGTACTAATAGGGAACTGCTGATTATACAACTCAGGTATAAACTAATGAATTAAATAACTGCAGTAACACCTATGAATGTCTAATCTACTGTGGTTAGAAATAAACAAACAGGTAAGACAAGAACTCTATACATATTATTGAATCTGTCCAAAATATTGCATCTTAGGGTATTGCTCCAAAAGATGGAAAATAGACTAGAGTAAGAAAATATTGCTGGGCCTATTGCAGTAGACCGTGGCTGTGTCACATCTGTCCTGTCTCAACATCCTTGTCAATCTCATCCTCTTTAAGTCTCATCCAACATTCAGGTAACAGCTTCCCTGAAGGCCTCCAGCACTCTAAGTACTGCCCTCTTCTTGCTCTCTTTTCAGATCTAAGTTTCTTAGAAACAGTCATATGCAGTCCTTCTCCCCACTTATTCATCTCTATTTCAATCTTCTGTGATTGTGAACTTGCTGAACTCTAGCCAACCCTCCACTGAAACCACTCTCCTATGTATATTCAAAATATATTCAAATTCTTATATGCAATGGCTACTTTCCTTCCTTTATCATTCTTGATTTCTCCTACCTGATTTTGCAGCATTGTTTACAGATTTAATTATATTCTTCCCCTTCTGCTATCTTGGCTTTACCATATTTTCCTGGTCCTAATTTTCTTTTTTTTACATCTCAGCATCCTCTTCTTCTGTTAAACCCCTTTCATGTTGATGTTCTCCTAAGTCCAATCTTCTTACTTTCCTTCTCATTCAAAATATTCTATTTGAGAGACCATATCTAAACCTATGGTTTCAAATCAGTCAATATGCCAGTGACTCTCAACTTTTCATGTCCAGCCCAGATCCCTCTTCTGAGTCCCATATATGAACTTCTCTCTTGTCTCTCATAGATACCTCAAACTAAAGCTGACCCCACAGTCATACCTTTTTTCCTTTGCAGTATGAATGGCACCACCCCCTGCCCAATTCTCTAAGCCATAAACTGGAAGATTTCCTTCATACTTCCCACATTATCATTCTTTGATAAATCTAGTGCAAAGATGGGTCAATATTACTTCTTAAATATATTTTCTCATTTGCACCATGCCGCCCCTTCCTCTCATCATAGACTTAGTCCAGTATTTCAGCACTGATAGTCTGGATTATAGTCACAAACTTCCAAGTATTTTCTCTGTTTTTGGACTTGCGTCCCTCAAATTTATCCTCTACACTGCTGCTAGGACTTTTATAAAACCAAAAATGTTCCTTATCTAAAACCACTCAATGATTTTTGTAGCTTGCACAATAAAATTAAATTTCCTCAGTATTTTATAACTGAAATCACATTAGCTGGCCATGATCCACTTCTTCAGCTCATCTGCCAACAAACCACCTGAAGTATCTTATACTAGAAGTCAGCATATTCAAAACACTGTTCTAAGGAGTAATTCCTAAAGATATGAATAAAATTCTCATCAAATAAGTTTGCAAATGCAGGGAAATGCATTTAAACACAATAATGTGCATTGGCAATATCCAAGAAAGGAACAGAGAAGATAAAGTTTGAGTACTGAACTCTGAACTCCTGATTTTTGCTGAATACCTATTAACATTTCAAGGAATTCATTTGGGAAAAATTTCTGAAAGCCTTTGGAAAAACTTACATTTGCAACAGTATGCTATGGTCTCTTGCTTCTCCACTTATGGCTGGGGTGCCATCCATTCATTCTGTCATTCATTTGTTCATTCATTGAAAAAAAATTGATTGAAAATCAACTAGTATGGGCTGTACATTCAGGGGAAGAGCATGCTCTCTGTGAGCTAAACTTTGTAAACATGATTAAATCAGTCAGGATAAGTGCTGTGAACTTGACAGCATAGTGGAAGGAACTGAGTTGTATGTGTGTTCATATACTGAAAAAAAACTGTTATGGAAAGATGGGATACAACTATTCTGTATCCATATTGAGTATTATTATCTTTATTCAAACAATGTAAACTCAAATGGCCTTCCTTAAAAGGAAATGATTCACTTTGGTATTAGAATGTGCTAAAAAAAACTTTGAAAGTTAAGGCAATAAACCATTTTAGGGAATAGTAGAATCTCTCTAAAACAAGGTCTATATAGTGTCATCAATGTGTTTCTGAAAAAGAAAAAAATCACAGACCAAAATATTTTATGGTTTTATGCAATGCTTTGGAACAGTTTACCAACTTTAAATTATTTCATAAATACTTACCCTAATAAAGTATTGCTTTGATTCTAAGACTTCATCTATGGAATAACAATTGGTGGATGGGGGCAAAATTTTTCTGAAACTAAATATACATGGTATTACCATATTAAATAGAAATGTATAACTTTATCCATATATTAACATACTACTACTTCCTTCTTTGATAGACAAGTCTAAGACTAAAGAGGCTTTCTGAATTTTCCTTAAACTCATAATTTTTACAAATGGATCAGATTGTTCAGCTCCTTCAGTTCAGTCTTTCACAAAACATCAGTTAGTCACACAGACCTCTCGCAGTTCAGAATATTCTAAAATCTATTCTAGGAATGCTTGACTATTTCTACCATCTTTGCTAACATTCTCTTGCATGTGGCAGGCAATCTTATAAGTTCAAAATACATAACTTCCATAGCAATATAAACACATAGCAATTACTGGAAGACATTTGAAATGACATGAAGAAACCAAATGTAACTTAAAATTTAACCACCTGCAGAGATACCAGTGAAAATAACTCAATTGAGGAGACAATTAAATAAACAGATACTTTACCTCAAGTCCTCAGAGGGAATCATACCCTTTCAAGGTATCAGTAAAGTAAGAACTTTTCATAATACCAAGACATTATTTGCATATTCCATTCTTTATTCTCTTATGAATGTACAAAGCAGTTCTCCAAAGGTTACATGACATGGTGTCTCACTGCTCTGACAACTAATGGAATGTGTGTTTTTGTGTTTTAAAAACTCTGAATTTAATTATTAGTACAATAAATATTAATCAAAGCTCCATGGATCCTTGATAATTTTAAGAAATCAAAGACATACTGAGACTAAAAAGTCCTACATGTCTGAGGTCACACACCTGCAGGCAGACTACTACCAGTATACTGCCACTTGACAGTCTGCCTAGTGGTAAACAAGTCATTTTTTTAGGAGGTACCAGAGATTAAACAGAACCTCATACATGGGAAGAAGGCACTCAAACCACTGAGCTAAACCTGCTACTGACAAGTCACTGTTGACAAGAACCATAAACTGTGATTTAGTTTAATGTTTCAGAGTCAAAGAAAGCTGGATTTCCAGATTCATGAATATTGTGTATAGTGCTGCTACACTGGATTTTGTCTTTCACTAAAGCAAATAGAGTACCTGCTGTTTTAGATGAAATTTGATTCATTAAGAATCTGTTTTTCCATTTTGACTCAGTTCATGCAACACAAAGACCATTTTTAACAAAAGAGACTATGTCTAATATCAATTTGACTTGAGAAATTTTATCTGCAAATGAAATTTAATAGGACGCATTAAGTGCATTTTATGATTTTAGAAACAGTAGGTTACAATATTTTTTTTAATTGTAATAAAAGTGTTTTGCTAAACAGCCACAACAATCTACGTAGAGGATTGGTGAGCCATAAATTGCAAAAAGATAGGGGGAAAGCCTGAGGACATCTGAAAATTAGAGACTGAAGTTTGGACTGGATCCAATAAGCAAAGATCAAACTACTAACTAAAGACACTGGCCTAAAAAGAAATTCACGATGAGTAAATGGTCCACATTGAATAGAACAGAAACAGACAGAAGAAGGAAGAAACTTGACAGTCAAAAGATCACTTAGTTTTGTTAATGTATAGTGGTGATGGTAACTCAGCATTGTGAATATAATTTATATCATGGAATTATATATCTGAATGTGGATAAAAGGGGAATTTTGGGGTGGTATATATGTTGCCAGAATAAAAATTAAAGGTAAAGAACCATAAGACTACACAGTACAGTGAACCCTAAAGGAAACTGTGGACTATAATTAATAATGCAATTATTTTATTCACAATTACTAAAAAATGGAAACAACCTAAGTGTCCATCAACCAATGAATGGATAAACAAAATGTGGTATAATCATACAATAGGATATTATTCAGCAGTAAGAAGAAATCAATTGGGGAAGCACATGACAACATAGCGGATCCCTCAGGATATTAGGTTGAGTGAAATAGACACAAAAGATGAATATTTTATGGCCTCACTGATATGACCTAAATATAATGAGTAGACTTATGGAGTTGGAGTATGAAGTGTAGGTTGATGGGAGATGGAATGTGGAATGGAAAGGGGAAGATGATTCTGTATGTATATAGAATGTTTAATCAGGTTAAAATATATATATATGGTGATTTTTGCACTTGATGGCAATACATCATAATGAATGTAACAAACTGCTGATTTATGAAAGTGAATATGGCTGAAATAAGTAGTCTAGGGAAATTAATGTTAGTTTGGAGGACAGCTGGAGGATAATATTGGGAATGTATAACAATGGCTTTGGCAGGAGATGAGGATTGTGGTTAATAATATAAATAAAGGAATGGACTTCTACACATTAAGAATGTGCTGATACAGTGGGAAAATATGAATAATGTAATTTATAGTCTACAGTTAAGAACACCATTGTAATGATTCTGTAGCAAAAGGAAAGTTGGTACTATATTAATGCTAAAGCTAACAAAAGAGAATCTGGAGTTTTTTGTTGAGATATGAATATGATTAAGCATTTTTTCTCTTCATTTATTTATCATTAATAAGGAGTGACCAAGTCTTTTAACTAATCTATGTTCATCTGTTTATCTTTCTGAACAGGAGAGGAACAACTGAGTTAGAAGTTGGAATTAGATGAGATAAAAGTAGCTGGAAAGAATTATTTAGGAGGAATGTTTCCATAACTTGTTGAGACCCATTTTTCTGTTATTTTACATTTTTTGAATTTGAAATAAAGTTATTAGAAATAGTATAATTACATAATATTTCCTCTGATTGTAGCAAAGTTACCACAATAATACAAAATGTTAAAAATGGGCTCTGATAAATGGGAACATTTTCTGCATGATCTATCTGGAAATCTAAAACCTCTCTAAAAAAAAAATGTTTAAAGCAAAAGCAAAAGATCTCTTAATACATACCTTGGACTAATGAAGTGGTAGTAAGAATTGAATAAAGGAAAAATTTTGCAGAACTCAAGTAAATGCCTACATTCCAGGTTGGGGTAAGATGAAGGATGACATATGAGCTTCCTATCCTAGGTAAGACTCCAAGATCAACCCCAAAAGGGCAGTTGGTTTTACAGGAAGATAATGAATTTCCTTTTAGACACATTACATCAGACCCAAAGATCGGACATTCATGCAAAGCTACCAAAGGAAAAAGGTAGATGGTGGAATCAAATTGATGAAAATCCAACACTTAAGTTGCTGATTATGGGGTAACTGTATAAAAAATATGTGTAAATGTCGATAAGTAAAAGAGATCCAAAGGGAAAAAGATTGGAGGGGGATAAAAAGCAAAAGTAAAAAGACTTAATCATGAATACCAAACCGAGTAAATAAAGGAAGTTTAAGGGATGGAGAAATAAGGTCCCAAGAGGATCTGAACCATGGGGCTGTGGAAATCTAGAAAGAGCAAAGGTTCAGGAAAAATATGTGTCATAACAAGTGAAGGGGCTTTTTATGACTTTGAAAGTCTGTGAATTAATAACCATTTGGAGAAACAATGTGGTAGAGTATCAGGAAACACTATAGATTTTTAAATCAGTGTTTGGACTCTTCTTGATCCATTAGAATGACAGAATATTTTCACCCCCCAAAATTACATAGAAAGCTATAGATAGAGGGATGACCAAAACTTCCAAGTGTGTCAAGAAAGATTTATTGGATCATATCAAGGCTCAATACTGTAGTCTCAGGATACTTATTCTACTACAATTTTTACAATAGTAAAATTCCAAGTCCTATAAACTCACTCTGAGCATC
>JAQZBX010109276.1:0-11703 GCA_029593785.1 Cabassous unicinctus
AAAATTAAGCTTATGTATAATTAATGTGTAACAGTTGCTCCCTGAAAACCTTCTTATTACTCAAATGTGTTGTCTCTCAAAGACCAACTCTGCAAATAAACTCCCTACTATTCTTTTTTTTTTTTTTTTCCCTACTTTTCTTTGAACATGGTGCTTGACTCCCAGGGAATAACCTCCTGGGCACTGAGAGATTACTTACATGTGTTAATTGGTGATGTATTTGGAGAAAGAACTTGATTAAGGGGGAAATAGTAAATAAAATAGAATTTTCAAGGCTAAGAGGTTTCAAAGTGAGTTGGGAGGCCATTCAGGAGTTACACTTATGCAGATATCAACAAGACTTCACAAAATGCCACAGTAAACAAATCTTCAAACAAATGTGCTACTGAAGTCCTTAGGGACATCCAGACACCATTGGCAAGCGCATGGCCTGGTGAAATTAACACTCCCTCAGTGGGCTTTACCTGGGAATATATGTAAATTTATTTCCTCAACATTATGCAGATATACTCTTTACAGATTCCCTAATCATGATTCTTCTACTGCTTTAATCTGAACTTATTTCAATTTACCTGTTAAGAATAACTCTCAGAGACTAAAAGGCTTCATATTGTTTATATTCCAGTTGAGCGCTGAAACCTAGCAGATATGCAGTCAACTTCTATGCTCCAGTTCTTCAGGTTTGTCCTGGACAACCAGCTAAAGTGATGAAGATGGACCAGCCCCACCCCAAAACTAAGGAGTATATTCAACTGCAAGAAAAAATATTCCATTCTACTTCCCACATAGTGTCTACCTCCTTTGTTAGCCTGAAGCTTCCCATCCCCCACTTTTCTCCATTAGTAAAAACTTTCATTAGTGTTGTACATTTGTTACAATTGATGAAAACATATCATAGCATTGCTATTAAACATGGGTCTGTAGTTTACATTACGTTTTATGCTTTGCACCACAAAATTTTATAGGTTTTGAATAAATGCATAATGGCTTTTATGCATCATTGCAATATCATTCAGAAAGATTCCAGTATCTCAAAAATGCCCCATGTTACACTACTCTTCCTTCTCCCTTCACTCATCACCTCTGCATTTATGAGACCACTGCATTTATGAATATGTGGGCACTAAACTTAAAAAATGATTGCCATTTACAATTACTTAATAACTTAAAATACTGAAGAAAACAGAACATATACAGGGCTTGCATCCTGAAAACTACAAAACACTGATGAAAGATATCAAAGATCTAATCAAACATAGAGACATATTGCATTCAGGGACTGGAAGAATCTACATAGCAAAGATGTCAATTCTCCTTGACTGATGCTGAAATATCTCACTAATCTGATCAAATATGAAGCAAGAAATTTTTGTAAACATAGACAAGATTATTTTCAATTTATATTGAAAGATAAAGGAATCAAAAGAGCCAAATCCATTTAGAAAAAGAAGTTATTAAGTGAGAAGAATCAGATATACATACACAAAAAGAAATCCTTCAGAAGCAGGTGACAAAATGATTAGAAAGAAAATATTCTAAATGTATTTCACAAGGTACATATATATTTTTTCAAATCATTGATCACAGCAATGTGTTTAATACCTTCATAGTTTGGTGTCTAATTCTATAATCCATCAAGAGTTTTTTTCATTTTTGTCTTAAAATGAATTACCTTGATGTGTTATTAACACTTATAATGAAAATGAAGCCTTTTGTCTATAAACTCTTCAGTTATGTTGTACACCTGATAAAATTTTAGTCTGGTACATCTAAAATATTTTCAAGCCTAATATCTAATGATATTAAACAATACAAATTTTATAACAAATTGTAAACCTGTAGAATGATAAAATATCCTCTAAATTGAAATAACACAAAATATGTGTTGTCATATATGAGATACAGGAATTATACTACTAATAAAATTTTATTAAGAATTTTTTAACAAAACAATTTTATTGATACAAATCAATAAAGCATAAATCCATCCAAAGTGTTCAATCACTTGTATTAAGTATAATCACATAGTTTGGGCTTCATAACTCCAATCATTTTTAGAAAATTTTTCTTTATTCCAGAGATATTAATAACAATACTAAAAATGAAAGAATGACCCAAGAGAAAACAAACAGAACTCATCACCTCTCAATCACTCTATGCTTCCCCTACCGTACATAGTTGCTCTTCTGTTTACTTCTGTCTTCTTTATTTGTATTTATATTTTGTAAAAACAGACCTATTTATGTAATATTACACATATTCATACTATACATGAAATTTCACTATGTTATGCCGTCCCTTTTTACATTTTTTTAGTTTTCAATCCAGTAATATAAATGTCCTCAGGCTTTCCATTTCAACCAAGGTCATATCCATATAATAGCTCTGCTAGTCACAAACAACATGATATGCTCTCACAATTTCATTCATTTCCAAAGATTTATAAACAAACTTTTAACCAGCTCTGCACGATTAAGCATCAGCTTTCCATTCTCTATCTTCATTGTATTTTCTGGTGACCTATATTCTAATTATTAATTCCATAAGTTTACTTAATGTATTTAATCCATAATAGCACAATCATACAGTATTTGTCCTTTTGTGTCTGGCTTGCTTCACTCAGCATAATGATCACTTTTATCCATCTTGTTATATGCTTCACGACTTCATTTCTTCTTACAAAAGCATAATATTCCATCAGGTCTATGCACCCCAATTTTTTTATCCATTAATCAGTTGCTGGACACCTGGGTTGTTTCCAACTTTTGGCTATCATGAATAACAGTGCTGTGAATATCGGTGTGCAGATGTCTATTCGTGTCACTGATCTTAGTTCTTTTGGGTATTCTAGAAATGGAATTGCTGGGTCCCATGGCAAGTCTATATTCAATTTCCTTAGGAACTGCCAAACAGTCCTCCACAATGGCTATACCATTCTACATTCCCACCAACAATGAATAAGCATTCCTATCTCTCCACATCCTCTCTTATGACTTATTAATAGTGACCAGCTAACAGGTGTGAAATATCGCACTGTAGTTTTCATTTGCATTCCCCTAATCACTAGTGATATTGCACTTTTTTTCATGGATCTTTGCCATTTATATTTCTTCTTTGGACAATTGTCTTTTCAAGGTTTTGGCACATTTTTTAATCAGGGAGTTTGTAATTTTATTGTTGACTTGTATGGTCTATTTATATATCATGGATATTAAACCCTTATCAGATACATGGTTGCAAAATATTTTCTCCTGTTGAATTGAATGCTTTTTCACCCTTTTGACGAAGTCCTTTGAGGTGCAAAAGAGTTCAATTTTGAGGAGGTGCCATTTATCTATTTTTCTTTTTGTTGCACATACTATCAGTGTGAGGTTTAAGAAACCACCACCTAGCACAAGATATTGAAGATTTTTTCCTACATTTCCTTCTTGGAGTTTTCTGTTTGTCCTTCTTATATTTAGGACTTTGATCCATTTTGAGTTAATTTTTGTGCAAAGTGTGAGATACCGGTCTTTCTTTCTTTGGATATGGCTATCCAGTTCTCCCAGGACTGTTTGCTGAATTGATTGTTATTGCCCTGTTGCGAGGGCTTGCTAGCCACGTAAAACTTATATTGACTGTAGATGTGAGGGTCTATTTCTCAGTTCTTGATTTGGTCCCATTGGTCAATATGTATGTTTTTATTCAAGTACCATGCAGTTTTTACCACCAGTGTAGCTAATTAATATGAGTTAATGTCTGGAAGTGAGAGTCCTCTAACTTTGTTCTTCTTAAAGACATTTTTAGCTATTTGGGGCCTCTTACCCTTCAAAATAAATTTGATAATTGGCTGATCTATTTCTGCAAAAAGGCTGTTGGATTTTTATTGGGATTGCTTTGAATTTGTAAATCAGTTTGGGTAGAATTGACAACTTAACAATATGATTCTGCTAATCCATGAACATGGAATGTACTTCCATTTATTTTAGTCTTCTTAGGTTTCTTTTAGCAATGTTGTATAATTTTCTGAATATAGGTCATCAAAGTCTTTGGTTAAGCTAATTCTGAAACATTTTTTAGTCGCTCTTATAAATGGATTCATTTTTCTGATTACATTCTCAGTTTATACATCAGTATTGTATAGAAACACTATAATTTTATACCCTGCCACTTTGCTGAATTTGTTTGTTAATTCTAGTAGCATTAGAGTGGATTTTTCAGAATTTTCTAAATATAGGATCATATCATCAACAAAGAGTGAAAGTTATACTTCTTTCTTTCCTATTTGGGTGCCTTTTATTTTTTATCAAGCATAATTGCTCTACTTAGAAATTCTAGCACAATATTGAATAATAATAGTGAGAGGGGTCATCTTTGTCTTTTTCCTGATCTCAGTAGGAAAGCTTTCAGTCTTTCACCATTGAGTACAATGCTAGCTGTAGGTTTTTCATATGTGCACATTACAATATTGAGAAAACTTCTTTTATTCCCATCATTTGGAATGTTTTTATCAAGAAATGTGCAGTAATTTGTCAAATGCCTGTTCTGCATCAATCAGGAGGGTCATGTGAATTTTTTTCCTCTTCAATTTTCCCATGTGTTTTATTACACAAATTGATTTTATTGTGTTGAACCCCCCTTGCAATACCATTGCAATACCTAGTATAAAACCCAATTGATCATGGCTTATAATTCTTTTAAGGTGTTTTTGGATTTGGATTAAAAGTAGTTTGTGAAGGATTTTTCATATATATTCATTGAAGATATTAGTCTGTAATTTTCTTTTTTCATAGTATCTTTATTTATCTTTGATAATAGGGTGATGTCGGATTCCAAGAATGAGTTTGGTAATGATCTTTTTAAAATTATTTATTTAACATTAAAAAAAAATTTTTAAAGGCACTTAGATTACATAAATGTTGCACAAAAAAAATGGGCATTCGCACATATACCATTCCCCACACCTCCCACACCCTTCCACATAAAAACATCATTCATTAGTGTAGTTCCTGTTTTTTCAGTGCGTCTTGTCTTGGCTCTCCCTTGTGTCACTCTCCTGGTACGTCCTCATCTTGCTGCGCAGCTTGCAGGACCTGGCGGCACACCTGCACATGGGGCCTGACAGCGCACCCACTAGCGGGGCCTGGTGGCACATCCACGCAAGGGGCCTGGTGGCACACATGCGCAAGGGGCCTGATGGCTCACCCACTTGAGGGTGCAGCCGCACGTGGCGCCTGGTGGCCCACTTGTCCTCTATATTTTTCTTTATTTAATTTTTACCAGGAGGTCTTAGGAATTGAACCCAGGTTCCTCCACATGGGAGATAGATGTCCAATCATTTGAGCCCCATCCATCCCCCTGCTATATCTCTTAAGATTGACCAAAGATACCTAGAGTTAGAGTCATTTCCCATACAAGATGGTCATATAATAAATCAGGCTTAGTTTATCACCAGCATTCTAAAAAACAGACCAAGGGAGAAAAACTAGGTCTGGGGACAGATGCATGGTTATTAATATAGCAAATGTTTCACCTACACTGATTATAACAAAATCAGGTCAGTGAGTATACTCACATATTTTTTTTCCACATCTGTTCTTTGATATTTGCTTCAACTTATTTGAAATGTTTAAAATTGATGAGTTTTACTTAGCAAATCTGGGCCAGGGACTTACTTAATGGGGTGAAGATTTTGTCCCAGGAGTTAGGATACTGAAATCCTTAAAAGCTGTTTTTGTCCATGCAATTTCCAGACTGAACCGCAGATGGTGCCCTTCAATGCACCTTTACTAGTAGAGGAAATCTTTGTTTTCCTGTGTTTTGGTTGGCCAGTGTCAATATTCAAATTGGGCTCTGATGACCAAACTCACAGAAGAAAAGCCCCATAACTTCCCCTCCTTTTTTCCCTTGTAATAGCTGACAGGGAGGAAGATTTCTGTTCCCCTCTCATTTACTTGCAGTGATCCAGGGGTTTCACCTAAGCTTGGGGGTGTGAGAAGAGAGCCTTTCCTGGCCACTGTGGGGGTTTCATAACTCATGTGTTTTTCTGTTGTTGTTTTATTTTCAGGTTCTTTGTCTCTCTGTCTCTCACCCTCCTGGGAGTTGAGTAGCACAGACTTAGTATGCTCACCCCCAAAGCAGGTCCTACAGACAGGTTTTGGCTCTTTCTCCATTGTTTTTATAAGAGAGTTGAGCTATACCTGCCTAGTCTGACACCATATTGACACAATTCTTTCTTTAAGAATTTTTAGGGCACAAGTTTTCGAAGTTCAAGGAATCAAGTAGAAGTTCATGATGGCCTACTTTCTTGTACTCTCCAGTCTTTCATTGACACAATAGGAAATACATTAGCCCAGACATAGCATATGTACATGAGCACATCCATTTAATAAAATGATGCTATTTCTATTATGAGATAGCTTTGTTTTATACTCTCATAATTATATAGATCACATGACATTTCAGGGAGTATAATATACAAAGATATTAAAAAGAAAAGCAATCTACAGACAATATATTTTTTGAATATAGAGACAGAAATTCTAAAAACATATTTATCAAAGAGCATCTAACAAGACGTAAAAATGATAATACTTCGTGTTAAGGTGGGGTTATTCACATGAATGCATCATTGGTTCAACACTAGAAAACAAATCACTGTAATTCACTGCATGAACAAACAAACAAACAAAAGTGATTATTTAAACAGACATAGAGAAGTAATTTGATAAATTTCAATGCCCATTCCTGAGAAAAATCTGAAAAAACTAGCAATAGATTGAAAATTGCTCAACTTGATGAAAGAAGGGTATCTAACAATAACCTACAGCTAATACCACACTTCCATTGAAAAACTGAATACTTTCCCACTAAGACTAGGAAAAGACAAGGAGGCACATATTCTGCACTTCTATTCAACATTATACTGGGAATTTTTGCAAGAGCAATAAGTATAGGAAAAAAAAGTCATAAGCATCCTTAGTGGAAAATAAAACTGTCTTTTTTATAGCCAATATTATTGTCAATGTAGAACATCCAATGATATGTACAAAAATGTTTTTAGAACTAATAAATTAGTTTAGGAAGTGGCCTAATTCAAGATCACTACAAAAATTAACATATTTCTTTATACTCACAAGAAAAATTAGAAATTAAAATTGTATAAAATTGCCATTTTCAATAACTTAAAAAATAAAACTTGAAATATGTAGGTATAAATCTGACAGAAATGAGCAAGACCTGTACATTCAAAACTGCACAACATTGCTGGGAAAAATTAAGCAGACCTAAATAAATGGAGAGATATCTCATGTTCATGGGTCAGAAGAATTAATATTTTTCAGTTGTCAGTTCTCCTGAAATATCTATAGATTAAATGTTATCTCAATCAAAAGTTCCTGAAGTCTTTCTTTGTGTTTTTTTGTTTGTTTGTTTGTTTGTTCTTTCGGTAGAAATTCACAAGGTGGTTCTTCAATTCCTATGGAAAATCTCAGGACATATAACAGGCAAAACAACTTTTGAAAAGGACAAAAAGATGGAAATTTAATATTTATATCAACTATAGTAATCTAAAAGTATGGATTGTCTCAAAGTAGACAGACGAATGGAACAGAATAAGGCCTAGAAATCTGAAACACTTATAGAAATTACGGATTTTTTAACAAACATTCAAAGGCAAATCAGAGAAGAAAGGATAGCATTTTCAAGTTGTTCTGATGTTGTGTTTCTTGTAAGAGAAGTGTGTCTGGAATTCTTACAATTCTTTTTTTTTATTCTTTTTTTTTAAGTTTTAAAGACTCTTTAGATTATATAAATGCTATATAAAAACATAGGAGATTTCCACATGCCTGACACCCCCCTAACCACACTTTCCCACATTAACAACATCTTTCATTAGTGTGGTGCATTTTTACAAATGATGTAATCATATTGAAGCATTGCTACTAAGCTTACTATTCTGTAAATTCCTCTAGTAGACCAGGAGCTACATTAGATAGATAGTAGAAAGCACATTCCCTTCATATTCAAACACTAGTAATAATGTTTCTGTATTTGATTTTGTTGACTTTTTCTTTTCCCTCATGATGAAGGGGTCCCTGATAGGGAACTGAGATGAATAATATTTTAGAAATGGTTCCCAAAATAATATCCATAACCAATCCCTTTTACTCAGTTTAAGTATGCTCTTTTATAACAATACAATTCAAATACTTCAGATATTTAAGTTACCCTGCACAGGCTTATATGTTGCAAACCAAACACATCACTAGAATTTTTTTTCTATATTCCAAAATGAAACACATTTAACACCCCCAAACCCACTACACTTGATTTCTCAGATAATATCCCCAGAAATAAAACCCTTATTTTAAGAGAATCTCTTTGCAATATCCAAGACTGCTAAAGGCCTCCTAAGTTATTTGTTTTGGTGAAAGTAAGAGAAATTTTTCATTGGAGAATCAAAGTCCATTTTTTGAACTGATTGATTTATCTTGTTCCAAATTTGTGTTCTTGCTATATATTACATACATTAAAATAATAATAAAAAGTGTTATTTGAGATTCAGTTCCTTCAACTATTTATTCTAAATGATTTAGGTCAAGAAAATTATTTTTAACATAACTAGAATTTTCTGAATACCATTCTCTAGAGAAAATTTTTTTCCTTTCTTCTTTTGTTTGGTAACTTGATTGGATTCCCTTGTGTATTCATAGAGCAAAAAGATATTACTGACACTTTATTAGAATCATGGGATATGTTAAATTTCTGTTAAGTTTTTCTAGCTTCTGATATTTGGTATCTGATATAAGAACCCAAGGTAAAGATTAAGAACACTTTAAGAAAATTTAACCACTTAGAAGGAATGATAGATTCATTGGGATTCATAGTTTCTGGATGCTGATATATGAAAAGAGTGGGAATTGAAGTGAAAGTGAGAAATCAAAAAATAAATAATTGTCACAATTCGACATTTACTTGAATCTTTCTGAAGAAAGCATTGGTATATAACATTCTTTTAATAATTCAATAATGTCCTGAAATGATTATAATCACCTGTAACTTACTTAGCCCATATTGCCTACCAAATACTATGGTAGAAAAACCAATCCCAACACACTCTGTAAGGTAAGTCAATTTTTTATTTTAACTTCTTTTTTCTGAATCTGAAGTTAGAACAATACTTTGTGAGTCTATATCAGGGAATTACATTTGCCCTTAAAGTGTCCTATTAACCTATTCCTTTTGATGGTGAAACAAATATTCTTGTATACTTTTAGATAAGAATGTATAAAATGTAATAGTATGTATATTTTAATATACAAATGACTCTCTATTTCATTTTCTTTATACATCTCTAAAATCATGGAGGGAATTTAAAGAGCACCTATTCTTTAGATTTTAAGGATATCTAATTCCAAGCCTCTCCTGGGCACTTGTGGTTAGCAAAAATTATTTCCAAAAGCTCCCTATCTAATCACAAGTAGTGGAAAATTAGGATTTCTAGAGTTACAAGGGCAGATGTACATGTTTAAAATAAATGCTTGTGATTACTTAATGAAATGTGTTTTCTTAGTGACAGCAATCCAAGTTTCATTTGCAGAAAATACTATAAAATCATAACTGCTTATCTTGCTTTCAACAAACCTGTTTATGCTTAGTTGAAGGATAAAACCAATTAGTGTGTTTAGGAAAAATAGGAAAATTATGATTAATAGAATGCAAGGATGAAATAATAAAGAGGCAATGTCTTTTCTAATTATGTTTAGTTCAACACGTCATAAAAATTCCATAGGTAATGCATAAAAGAATGTCAGTGCATATTTTATTACAATAAGAGAAAAATGATTAATGGAAAAAACTCAAATTATAACCAAAATAGAAATGTTGATGTGTTGAAATGCAAGAATTAAAATGTTATTTATCAAATATATATATAAATTATGACTGGTAGGAAACAATCTAATATATTCAAGAATCTTAAAAATCTTATGGGCCAAAAAAACTATTAATATTAATTTATATAAAAACTAAAAAAGATTTATTTGAATAATATCAATTGAATAGAAAAGGACAAATCAATTATGTGACACTTTATTTTATTCTATTATAGCTTATATGCAAGGAAGAAGGGAAAAAGAAAACAAAATAAATTATTTTGTATATTGCCTGAAAATTCTGAAAATTGGATAAGACAAACAAGCCTTGCTCATGTTCAAAGGAAATAAGTGACAAAATAATTATAATTACTAACTATGGCATGATTTTACAGCACTATTGGGTGACAAGAACTGCAACTAGTGCTTAAATTATTATTTTCAAACTAAAAGTTACAGTTTGTTATCATAATTTGCACAGTTATACAGAAAATAATATGAGACAATTACAAATGGAATGAGCTGAAAAGGAAGGTAAACCATAGGTATAAATTTTAGTTTATCTGCTTGTATGTTTTATCTCCTAAGTCATGCAGATTTGAGTTGTCGTTAATAATATACTGGGACATTTTCTAATTAATGAATCTAAAGGCTACTGGTAAAGGAAACGGTGAATGGAAAAACAGATGGAGTTGGCAAGAATAAGCAAACAGACGTAGTTAGAAAAATCAAAGCAAAGTGATAGCAAAAAAAGTAATAAAGGAAATACAAAATGGAACTTGGTGATGAATATATAGTATCAAAATTACTTTAGAAATTAGTTAAATTAAGAAATCAAAAATTATGAAACATTTAAATATTCTCTTGGGTATCTATGTGGAACACGGCCATAGATCAACTGCTGAGCTAAATTTCAAAAGACTGATACTCTCTCTGTTAGTTGGCAAATAGGGAAGAAGATGTAAACATTCTTATAAAGAAAACCGATGAATTGGAGAATGTTCATTTTGATGAACTCCAAGTCCACTAGTGAAAACATTTTGCATGAATGTACGTTTAAATATGGAGCTTTATGTGGTTCAGAATGAAAATAAAATGCTTCCAAGATGTATTACTAGTTTTTATTTTCTTTACATTTCATAGAACAAGAGAGAAATGAAGAACCAGTCAAGGGAGATAGAGTTTATTCTGCTTAGACTGACAGAAGACTCTTAGCTACAAATTGCGATATTTCTGTTTCTCTTTCTCAACTACATGTTAAGCCTGATGGGGAACATCATCATCATCATCCTCACTCTGCTGGCTCCCGGCCTCAAGACTCCAATATATTTCTTCCTCCGAAATATCTCCTTCTTGGAAATTTCATTCACAACCATCTGCATTCTTCCATTCTTGATAACCATTCTGACTGGAGACAAAACCATTTCCTATAAGGATTGTGTTGCTCAATTGTTCTTTTTTCTTTTATTAGAAGTTACAGAATTTTACTTCCTGGCTGCCATGGTATGGCAACATGCTATGTTGCCATCTGCAAACCGCTGCATTACCCGATCATTATGCACAGCAAAGTGTGCTACTAATTGGTCCTCAGCTCCTGGGTAACTGGATTTCTAATCATTTTCCCTCCTTTGGTTTTGGGGCTGAAACTGGTTTTCTGTGCCTCCAAAACTATTGATCACTTCCTATGTGACTCTTCTCCTATCCTGCAGATCTCTTGCACAGATACTAGCCTCATTGAGTTGATGTCTTTTGTCTCAGCCGTGGTAACACTTGGGATCACATTGCTGTTGGGGTCCTCTCCTATGCCTACATCCTCAACACCATTCTAAAATTCTGTTCTGCTCAACAA